>JAOVVO010000411.1:0-74065 GCA_028564675.1 Onchocerca lupi | reverse complement strand
TACACATCCACATACACACACATGCACACACATGCATACAACATACACATCCACATACACACACATGCACACACATGCATACAACATACACATCCACATGCACACACATGCACACACATGCATACAACATATACATGCACATACACACATACATGGACACGACATAAACACACATACACACAAAGATGCACACAACATACACTCACATACATCCACATACATGGAGAGATAAATAGCAACTAAGTCTTCAACTTTTCGTGATTCCATCGCTTCTTCAAAACTTTTTCAGTGGAGACAAAAGGACATGAAAAATGAAGCAAAAATTTTATATTTGACATAAATAAATATAAAGAGAGCGAAAGATAGATAAATAAACAGATATGCAGTGATGTTATTGTTTAACTTTGTTCTCTTTTATTTTCAAATGTTTTATTTTATTTTGTTTGTTTGCTTTTTTTTTTATTTTTTTTCATTTTTTTTTAAACGAATTTATGAAGAAATTTGATAGTCAATGATTTAATGATAATAAAAAGTTTGAAATTGATTAATTTAAATTTTTAATCAATTTTTTTAACTTTTATATCTTATCCAAATTAATATTACGAATTATTATCATAATGATATTGAAATGTATTTTTGCTTATCTTTGATTGATATTGATTTGATTTTAAAGGTTCAAATTAAAGAAATAAGTAAATTTCGAGTAATTTTAATGATTTTGGCTAAGTGCTTTTATTATATAATCTGTAAAAAGTCACTTATTTTTTCATCTCATACAGTAGAATCTTTCATTTCAATCAAATTTTGATGTTATAAAATAAACGAAAATATCAATGATTGATTATATTATAGGAATAGATGAAAGGTGATAAATAAATTTGACTGATAAGAAGTATTAATTTATTCTGTATATTTTGTCATAACTGATAAGAACCATAAATAATTGATTTTTTGATGCAATTTTAACGATCGTATCGTATCAACAATGAAATTTAATAATTCTTATATTTTCTATCAATTATTTTCTCCAATATTTTCATATGCTCAAAGGAAAATAATCTCTGAAAAATTATTTTTTCCAAACAATACAATTTTTATAAAAAATTATTTCATAATACAATTGATAATCATATTTTTGAATTTAATTTAAAGACATAGAAAAAAGAAGATCGTAATTTTTTTAAATGTATGAAGATATCGTATGTTTTTTTACATAAATATCATTTAAATCTCGATTCATTTAGCTAATTTTAATGAAATTGATAGTGGATTAGATAAGATAGAACAGGAAGTGAGTGAATCTGATTTTTCATCAAATTTCAAAATATCAGCAAAATCATTTCATTTATTATCATTTACTATGATTAATTTAACTTTTTATCTTTTCAAAGATTAAAGCTCAAAGAATGAGATCAATTTTTTTGAATAAATCTAATTGGAAGAATAATTTTCGAATGCTTGCAACATTTTACAAACCTGAATAAATAAATCTATTTTGTTTTTATAGTCCTTGATAATTATTTAGCCTAAAATTAAGGCTTAGCAAATATTACATGCTATTTACATAATTTTTTTTTTAAATTATTATTTACTCAATTTTTTTTTCATAAATTAGTATTTCAAGATTTTGAAAAGAAAAAAAATCGAAATAAATGAAGCGAAACATCATATTTCTGATGATATCTTTAATAAATATTGTCTTAATATTTATTAAATAATGTAAAATTTAACAAGCCATAATCATTAATTAATCGATCTTTTGTTTTTTCTTGGCTAATTATTAACTGGCTTAATTCATAATCGATTATTACAATCCTCTAAAAAATCTTGAATAAAATATCACAAATGTTTATTTATTTATAAAATTTAAAAATAAATCATTTACTTGAAAATCTATTTATTATTTGTTGATTAATTTTATTTATTTTTTTGTTATTTAACAGAAATTTTTTCCATCTATAATTGGAATTTTTTTTTTTTTACAATTAAGAAAGCAACGAATGTAAATTAAATCGAAAATTGAAGTTTATTAATGGCAGAAAGAGTTTGGTGAAAATGTTTGAAAGGTGAATTTATAGCAAAAAAAAAAAAAAAAAAAAAAAAAAAAATAGTAAAAAAAATTTGAAAAAGCAAAATTGAAATAAATTTCACATCCTCTTTTTCTCATTTATCTATTTCCATTCTTTCATAAACAATTAACACTAACAATTTCATCATCATCATCATCATATTATTATTATTATTGTTATTATTTTGTTATTATTATTGTTATTGTTGTTTGTTATTATTATTGTTATTGTTGTTATTGCTTTTACCGTAATGAATGTGACATGAATGTGAAATATTAATAAATTATACAAATTTTATTAAAGAATAAAAGGAAACGAGAATGAATGATGTTAGTATAAATATTTTTATTCATGCATAATTAGCAACTTTGATTTTATATGACATTCTATTAAGTACAATTGAAATTTGAATTTATTCAAAGTGCTGGTAATTTCCCATTGCTATTACTACTGCTATTATTATCATTATTATTATTATTATTAATATTATTACTATTATTATTATTATTATTATTATTATTATTATTACTAATTGTTATTTCTTTTGCTATTATTACATCACAAATTACTACTTTTTGCTGATATTATTTCAAAATATTGGAAATATAAAATTTAAATCTTATAATAACTGTTTGCTTCTTATTAACTGATTGAAAAATGGATGAATTTTAAAAAATTATTTGAATTATTTTATTTTACCGGTTTTTCTATGCATAATTCTTTTATTTTTATTATTAAATTATTTGAATTTTTGAATTTTTCTATTAATTCTATCAATACCTATTTTTTATTATTGTAAATTGTTTAAAATTTTATTTTTATTACCTTCAGTGCTTTGATAGATATATTTTTTTTTTTTTTTTTGATATCAATTTTCCCGACTTTATTTTGATAATTATTTATTTACTAGTAATTTAAGTTATTCATTATTACTATAGACCAGAAAAAGAAAATGATAGCATCTGCTTTTCCATCAAAGCAATTATCAAATCAACAATTAAATCAATCAAAACATTCGAAATCTTCCGGAAATCGAACAATTAATTCACAATTATCATTAATTGATAATAATTCAATTCCTATTACATCAATTTCAAACAATGCACAAAAGAAATCGCATGAAATTACATTATCTGGATATATTATTTTTGTTGCAACTATACAACGAAATCAACAAATTATCCTTTTTGGTTTGTATCTTTGAATGATTTGAAATTATTACAACGTGAACTACGCTTAACATTATATGACGTGAATTACGCTTAAGATTGTTTTTTATGAAATACATCAATAAGACGAAAAAAAAAAAAAACGTAAACTACGCTTAGTATTCTTTAAACGTGAAGTACGTTTAAGATATCCAATATAAATATATGTTCTAATTTTTTAATTTCCGCCATATTTTACAGAACTATCTAATCATATTTCCTTTTTTTTTTTTTTTTTTCATTATGCAAATTTTTTTTTTATCATATCTTTCATTTTTATCATCATAAATCGGTAAATGATGTACGTTGCAAAAAAAAAAAAACAGAAAAAAATGTAAGAAATAATTAATGCTTATTTTTCTTGAACTTTTTTTGAAAATTTTTTTTTAAATTTTGTTAAATTTTTACATTTCAAAAATTCCAAGAAAAAATTTATTGCTTGCATTTTTTTTTTTTTTTTCACGAAATATCGATAAATAGTTGTGAAAAGGAGGGGAAAAAAAAGTTAAAAAAAAAAAAAAAAAGGAAATCAATTAGAATTCTTTCAATACAAAATTTCATTTCCTTTTTCATTATCATTCATTTTACATGATAATTTTAATTCTAAATGCAAATATATCATAGAACAAAAATAATTTCGCATTTTTAATTTTTCATAAATCTTAATTAGAGGAATAATTTTATTATTTCTTTTGTCTTTTCTTTTCTTTTTTTTTTTTTCATCCTAATTTGTTTCTTCTTTTCTATATTTATTTGATTTCGTATTTATTTAATTTCGAAATTTGCAAACATTCTTTTCGTGTTTTTTTTTCCTAAAATATTTAAAATGAAATAACGAAAAAAATAAGCCATTCTCATACTTTTTTTATATTTTATGTCAAATTTATTTTATATTTTTTTCCACAATTAATGTTTGCATTTGATGATTCGGATGATAGTTAATAGAAAAAAAAAAAAAAAAAACAAAAAAAATTTGAAAATTGTGAGATAATCGTTGAGTATTGAAATTAAATCAGTATTGAAATTTGCAATAATCTATGTTCATCATAAATTACTGTGGTATTTTAATGGTTATATAATTTGAATTTAGGCAATTTTTTTTTTTTTTGCAATGATTAATGATTTTAAAATTTTTAATTTAAAATTAAAGAACTTTTAATTTATCAACAATGCTCAAATAAGAAGGATTTAAAAGTAAAAATTTTCAGGAAGTCCAGCAGATAAAGCAGGTCTTCAGATTGGTGATCGTATTGTTGAAATAAATGGCTGTTCAACTGATGGAAAAAATCATGCACAAATTGTTGAACTGATCAATCAGGTTAGGGTATTTTTAATTTTTAAAATTTCTAAAATTTTAAAAATTTTGGAACAATTTAAAATATATATATTCAAAATTTTAAATAATTTCATAAATAATTAGCAAATCATATTATCATTTTTTATTTTCTAGGACTTAAAAATAAGAGTTTATCCGGTTGAAAAATCGAATTAGATATATTCGATATCCCAATCTTGTAAGGTCTTAAATCATTTTGATGAAATGATTGATATAGATTGATAAAATTAGTGATAAAAAAAGATTTGATTGGTTTAATATGGGTTAATAATTTGACAATTCGTACAAATTTTACTCTTAATTTTGTATAATTATGAAAGAAAAAATTAATGCAACAAAATTTTCAAGGAAAGTTCAAAAAGGTCATCAAAAGAGAACAAAAAAAATTAGAGAAAGAATTTGTTAAAAAAGAAAAAAATAGCCAAAATTAGGGAAATTTGAAAATTTTTGTTCAAATCATTCGTATCGATTGAATAATCCAAATGAAAATAATTCTAGTAGAGATGGATAGATGATAGAAATTTTGGATTCAAATATAATCGGTCATTAGTGCAAAATAATTATCGGAAATGTAGTTATAGTAAAATTATTCATAATCTTCGTATTGAATACCTGAAAAGGTCATATCATTTCATTGAAAGGTCATTTTATCCTAATTCATTCGATCTGATCCGATCCGATCCGATACAATCCGATCCGTTACATTTACTTTCTCTGATATTATTTATCCGATTCTATGAAATCATTTGCATCAAATTTTTGATCTTTGATCCTATTCATCCGATTTTGATCCAATCCGATCGAATTCAATCCTTGCATTTATTATTTTAATATATTTGTCCATTTCTAAATGAATATTTTAATCAATTTTTTAGTTTTAAATTATTTTATAATGAAAGAAGTAATCTTTTGAGTAAAATATAAAAGATGATGATATGTAGATAAATCATAAAAAATTGTTATTATATTAATTTCAATTTCAATTTCAATTTCAATTTCAATTCTGCTATTATCTAACCATTAAATTGTCAAACTTGTTTATGGATAATGGAAGATATAACGATATAAATTGTCAACTTTGTCACATTACCATTTAATTATAGTGTTGATTTGCTTTTATATTGCTTTTCTTTTCTTTTTTTTTTCAAAAAAAAAAATCAATATTTCTTAATCTTTTCTTTGAGATTTTTTCTTCTTTTTTTTTTTTTTTTTATGTAATTAAATTAATTTTTGAATTAATTTTCATTAATCAAAAAGATTTTTTTTTTTTCGAAAAACAATAAAACAATATTGATAAAAAAAAAACAAAAAAAAACAATATTGATAAAAAAAAAAAGCAAATGAGTAATATTATTTGATCAAAAAAAAAATAAATTATTGATTGAATTAAATAAGTTTTAGTCTAATACCACTTGTTTTTATTGATAAAATTATTGCTTATTTCTTAATGCAATTACATAATTTTAATAATTAATCATATTATAACTTAAATACTACATAATAATCATAATAAAAATATTATTATTAAATGATTTGATTTTATTTGCTAATAGATGAAGAAAAGAGCTGATAATAATTCAACTTATCAATTAATCTTTCTTCTTTCTGAATGATTATATTTTGAATCGTAATCACTGTCGTAATTAAGTCTTTATTTTTATCAAAATCAATCTTCCATTTTTATTTTGCTGAAACTTTTACTTTGAAAAAAAAAAAGTAAAAGTTTGAAGTAA
Source organism: Onchocerca lupi (assembly GCA_028564675.1). Lineage (NCBI taxonomy): Eukaryota > Metazoa > Nematoda > Chromadorea > Rhabditida > Onchocercidae > Onchocerca > Onchocerca lupi. Next base: position 67,719 of record JAOVVO010000411.1, on the reverse strand, counting down.
AAGTTTCATCAAAATTTTTATCATTTTAACAGTAAGATTTTATCAATACTATTTTATCGAATGTTTTATTTTTATTTTTTTTTTTCTTACTATATATTCGCGTAATTTTTTATCATTTTATGAAAATATTTCATTTTTTCTTTTGTTTTTTATTTTTTCCCAAATGTAATAAATATAAGATTAAATTATGGGAAAAATTTATCGTATGTTTTTTTTTTCTTTTATTTTTTTTATTTCTTTTCAATTGTTATCATCATTTTCTTTAAAAATTAAGTTATATTCTTATTGATTTTAAAAAAAAGAAAAAAAAAGTGAAATATGCGAAATATATGAAAAATGAATGTCTTTTTTTTTTTTCTTCTTTATCAATTTTTACTTTTTCACAAGCATTTTTTTTTTTTTTTTTTTTTTTAGTTCATTTTCAGAGATTATTTTAAATATTTCTTTTTCCTTTTCATTGATTTCATTTTTCATGTACTATTGAAATTGCTTTTGTTACGAGATAAAATAATGAGAAAAAAAAAGTAAAGAAAAGTGAAAGAAAAAAAAATGAAAATTTGTTAAATTATATTTGTTGCTATAAAAAATAAAAAAGTAAGCTATGATGAATTAATTGTCTGTGATTGAAAAATTGATTCATTATAATTTATAATTTTAATTTCAAATTAACAGCTTGCTTTTTACATTTACCAAAAGTTTTAAAACATTTATTTCTACCTTACAACAAAAAAAAAAAAGAAAAAAAAAAGAAAACGATCCTTTAAAAGTATTTTATTTTATCAATCGGTTTAATTGACTTTCAATTAGAAATAAAATTTTTTCAAATATACACATTTTTATTTTTATTTAAATTAATTTTAATTTACATTGATCAAAATCACTTCACAATTTTGGTTTTTTTCCGTCTTTTTTTTTCGACAAATAATTTAATCTTATAATTATTGATTTTTTTGAAATGCAAATGATTTGATCATTTGATCTTATAATTATTGATTTTTTTCTAAAATGCAAATAATTTGCACCTTATAGTTATTGATTTTTTAAAATGCAAATAATTTGCACCTTATAATTATTGATTTTTTTAAAATGCAAATAATTTGCACCTTATAATTATTGATGTTTATAAAATTTACTTATGTTCGAATTCTTTACTTATTTTATTTCTATTATCAAGTAAATTTTATCTCATAATTATTAATTTTTATAAAATTTACTTATATCTGAGTTTTTTTTTAATCTGTTTATTTCAACATTTATCGCTTATATGTTAAACTTAACTTTCCATTAGATCAGATTATTCATTAATTACCATTCAAATCTTAGATGGACTTTTTTTTTCTCTCCAGAAAACGATCTAAGTAAATTATTTTACAATTAAATTTCATAATTATATTTGTAATTTATATTTTACAATTAAATTTCACGTCATCATCATATTTCACGTAAGTGATCGTATATTTGATGCATTTTATAAAAATAAGCATGGAAAATCAAATAATTTTACAAAGGAGTTAATTTTTTTCTTTCAATACCTACTTGATTATCTTTTTGTGCATTACAACTCACGTAAGTGATCGTACTATTTCACGTAAGTAATCGTAAATGATCAAATTTTTGATATATTCTATAGAGTAGGCGTGAAGAGCAAAATACTTATCTTCGTAATGGACAATTATAATCAAATCAGTAATAATGGATCATTTATTTTAAGTTGAAAATATTTTCAAACATCATTTAATCAATTTCTAATTTCATTTATTATTTCTGCTATTATTATTGAATTATATTTCAAATATTATTACCTCATTTAATTATTTTAATTAATTTCAATTTTTCAACTACTTCTACTATACTACTACTATTATTGTCACCTGTATGTCACCAACACGAGTGGAACTTTCAACAGTACTGGAAATTCAAATACCATTAGCAATTAATGCACATGATATTAAATGTGCTAGTAATATGCATGATAATAAACCATGTAATTGTAAATTGGTACAAAATGAAATTTTATTATTCAAGGAATACAATGGTACCAAGGTGACCTAATATTCATTATTGATTTTTTCTTTTTTTTTTTTGCATATTTAAAAATATTAATTTCAATAAAATTCAAATTTATTGTAATCAAACGTGATAGCTTGAATTTTAATTTTGAACTTTTAAAATTAAAGAATCATTTAAAAGTTAACGCTAACTGTAAATATTCAATAATTACTTAAATTATCATTATGTATTTCGATTTTTCAATCTATTACTATGTATTGAATTTGAATTTGAAATCTTTGAAATTAGCCAATCATTCAAAATTGATGCCAACTGTGTGTATTTAATAATTAATTAAATTATCGTTTTGTATTTCAATTTTTCAATCTATTATTATATATTTAATTGTATTTCACATTGCTAATTCAATTTCAAATAGCACAAAAATATAGTTATTAAATAAATAGCAATAGAAATATTTAATTAATTCAAATTTTCTTTTTATTCCTCTCAATTTCGGTATAATTTATACAGATATTAATTTTTATTTATTCATTTGAATAGAAAATGCTTATTCATATTTCGAATTACTATTTTTAAAATAATGCTAATTTTCTCATTTTCAATTTTATTAATTTCAAAAATCAAAAAAAAAAAAAGAAAAAAGAAAGGAATGTCTTTATTAACATACATTAAATAATGGTTTTTTTTTTATTAAATAAATTCCAATTTTTATTATTTACTTTTTAGTCCTTGAAATAATTCGTATTTAGCTTTTTTCCCTTTTTTTTTTTTTTTTTTTTGTTTTAATAGTCTTTCATAGTAATAACTTTCAAAATTCCCTTTAAATATATATTAACAAAAGTTATTTAGATCTGAAATATTGTACTTATATATATGTCAATAGAAGATCGATTAATTTAATTATTTATTTCCATTTTCGATCTATCATTCCCATTTTCAGCAAATTTATGTTAGCTAATTTGTATAAATAACAATATATCATCTGAAATATCAATTGCAATATGATAAGATTTAAAATAAATTCTAAGAAAAAAAGGGATTTCAAAACTTAAAAATAAGATCTAAAAATTTCAACATTAACACCATCATACAAAATATAATTTTTAAATTAATTTAAATTTGTAGAAAAAAAAAGAAATCTTTTTTTTTTTTTGTAACAACAATGAATAGTTAACATAAATGACCTTGTATGATGAATGATTATTTGATGATTTCCGCAATTAGCTTCATTCTTCTGGAAAATTCAAATTAAAATTTGAAATCATATTCGATGAAATTTTATATTTAAACACTTTTTCAAACTTTCAAAAAAAAAAAAAATTCTCTTAATGGTTCATTTCTCATCAAGGACATTTTCCAAATAAAAAAGTTTGGCGGGGCTGCTTTTTTTCATGAAATTTTCAGTTGCTCATTTTTTTTTCTTATTTTTTTTTTCAAATAGTTATCTATTTGGTCGGCCATATTTTTCAAACATCTTTCTCCCAGTCAATCATACTTATCGTTGATCAAATTTAATGTTCAATTTTAGAAAAATTATTAAAATTTTACCGGATATTTTAGAAACATTTGTTTCTTCTTTCTTGTTTGAAGGAAAAATTTTGAGAAAATTTTTTTTTTCTTTTTTTGAATTTTAAGCTTACTTTTTTCCCGCCAACTTACAAAATTTTCTTATTTATCGCTATTTTGCAAAATTATCTTGAATTAATATTGTTTGTATTATTTTTGCATAAAAATTTAGTAATTGAAATAAAAAAATAATACTTATAAAAGAGATGATTGAAACAATGAAATTTCTTGCCAGTTTTCGATTTATTGATTTTAAAAAGATTAAAATACTTTAAAAACACTTTTTTTTTAAAATTTTCTTTTTTTTTTCATCCAAATTTATTGGAATTTTATTGAATATTTATAATCCAAATTGATTCATTGTTATTTAAAAAAAAAAAAAAAGTTTTCTGCAATTTCAACTATCTGTTCAAATTTTTTTTCAAATTACATATCTGTTCAAATTCTATAATATTTTATCAAATTTTTTCATGCATTATTGTACTTTAATCAAATTCTTTTAATAAAAAGCAAATATTTGAGAATAAAACGAAAAATAATTTTCAAATAAAATTTGATGAATTCTTTACTTTAATTATGATCAATAATTTATCTTTTCATTCATTTTCATCACTTCATCATTTTGCTATTCTTTAAAATGTTATCTTTTATATCGAAAATTCTTCCTTTTCTTTCAAATTTTACATTTTACTAACTTATAAAGTAAGTTAATTACAATTTTATGTAAATTTATCATAAATTAAATTAAGTTTTATTCGATCACTTATTTAATAAGCTTTGTATTCGGAAAACTGATAAATTTATCAAAAGTTAAAATTAAATTGATTTTTATTCACTTATTCATTTTATAAATTTTATTTTAAGAATAAGTATCATTAAATCATTTCCGGCATTAATTTATATTATTAGATAACAATTTCCAGTACTAATATTATCAGCAGTTATTTCTCAGAAATTTTCCTAAATTATTCAAATAGCCATTATAAAAGAAGAAAAAAATGCTTTTGCATATTATTAAAAGAGAAAAAAAAAGAAATTAAATTTTTAAACTTTTATTCAATTAATTTTATTTATAGTGCATCAAATCACGTGTAATTCAGTTGCGTGTTCGACGAAAACAAGAAACATCAAATGAAGGTAAGTGTAAATTTTCAAAAATAAAATTTCAAAATTTCATAAAATTTTTAGTCAAATTTATTCATGAATTCAAAGATTACGTTGGAAATCAACTGATAATGAATCCAATATATATTAATTGATTTTCTCATAATCAATGATATTGAATTAATCAAAATACATGAAAAATTTTTAATTTATACAATTCTTATTAATATAAAAAATATATTTGAAGACTTAATACATTGGCTAAAGTAATTTTCTTTTTTTTTCTACTTTTAATTGTTGCACAAAAAGATTATATTCTAATTAATGATTTCAATTATTTAATTTCTTTTCTCGCTCAAAAAAAAATTTTTTTTAAAAATCATTGTACTTAATTTTGTCCTTTTTTGCGAAAATTTTTGCTATATATTTGTTCCCATCGTCCTGTTTCTCGAATTTTGTACATATCCTAATAAATCAATCTATTTTTTTTTTCTTTTTTGGGTAAAAAAAAAAGCGAAGGGAAAATAGTTTATAGGATTAATTTGAAAAATAGTTTTTAAAAAAAAGAAATCGTACGGAAATTCTCATCAAATTTTTCATTTTGCTTAGACGAAAAAAAAAAAAGAACAAAACAAAACGAAAAATTCAATAAATTTCATGATAAATTCAATATTTTTAATAATTATGGTCATTTTTAATTTTGTATCACGAAATACGAAATCGTAAGTCTAGAATAAAAATTCAGGTAATTTGCGAAAATTTAAATCATCTAGAAAAACCGACAAAAACGAAAACAAATTTGAAAAAAAAAAAAATGTTAATTATGCAAAAAAAAGAAAACTTTTTGTAAATTACCTGAATTTTCATTCCAGCAATTACAATTTGTCATTTTGTGATAAAAATTTTTAAATAGATTGAAAATCTTTATTCTTTAAATATCAATCTTACAAAAAATTTGAAAATTTTTCATCTTCTTTTTTTAAATATTAATTATTTAAATAAATTTGAGAATTTCAAAATTCAATAAAAATGAAATTCCCATTCAAACTCAAAAAAAAAAAAAAAAAAATCATATTTTATCATCAAACCGAAATATATATATTATATCATTTCCAATATTACAATTTTTCATTCCATATTACAAAATTGATATGATTGAATGAATTAATAAAACTTTTATAATAATTATTTATCTTCTTCTTTTAAATAATCATTCAATAAGTTTGAAAAACTTTGAAATTCAATAAAATGAAATTTTCTCCTAAACTACAAAAGCATTCAATAAATCGAATTATTAAAATTCAAATTTTATTTGATCATTTCATATTTAAAAGTTAATGAATTAAAAAGTTTAAAAAAAAAGGAAAATTAATTTAAATATTTAAAATTTAAATAAAATACTCATATCAAATAATTATTATCCATTTTGAAATGTTGCCAAAAAAATACTTTTCCTCTGAATTTTGCTTCCGTAATCAAAAACTAGTTATTTTCACAAGTTTAGAATCCTACTACCGGAACCTTTGTCCTTGTTGAGTATCATCGTTGATACCATTAATATTTCCTTTCATTATTTACCTGTCCATTTATACCTGTCTATTCCATCTATCGTCTGTCAACTCATTTTGTCAATTGATAATTGATGTGACAATCAGTAAATTATGTTTTACTTTTTCTTTCTTTTTTTTCTTTTTTTTTTCAGTAAAATACTTTTTAAATAATTATTTTTCATTACCAAATATCCCTCTCATTCTAACTTATTTAAATTGCATAAATATTTTTCAGAAGTTTATAGAAAATTTTTTTTCCAACATTCTATTCATTTTATTTTTCCGGGAAAAATTGTAAATTAATTGAAAAAAAAAAATTTTTTTTCTTGGTATTTTTTTGTAAATTAATAAAAAAAATTTTTTTTGGTTTTTTTTTCTCTTTTTATTGAATTTAGATTGCTGCTTGCAGCAAAATTATCATAAGAATATATCAAACAAATAATGATTGATTATGATTAATTTGTATTTATATTAAACTTAATTATCTGAAGTTTTACTATCAATCTTGATCATTTTATTATTTGAAATGATAACATAACTTCAGATCTTTCTTTCTGAACATTGAAATAATTGCTGGCGAAAAGTTGAATTTTTTGTTGCTTAATTTATTAATTAATAAGTTTCGTTAATTACTTATTTTTTATATCATAACATCTTGAAATCAATCTTAATCTCTCTATTTGACTTCTTTATTTAGTAGCAATGAATTATAACTTTAGATTTATTTCATTCTGAACACTGAAATGATTATAGGAGAAAAATTGAATTCTATTATTTAATTTATTGATTACGAATTTCGTGGATTTACTAATTTTATATGAAATATCATTGCAGAGAGTTCATTGATTAGTCCAGAAATTTCAATTTCGGATGCTTTTCTTGTATCAACCGAGAAACAACAATCTGATGAAGTTACTAATACGCTAAAAAGGTTTTATCTTTCATTTCTATCTTAATTTTGTTTTTTTTGTTTTTTTATTCAGAACATTTGATTTTATTCAAAGTTTTCTGAAAAAAAATACACGTATAAATATAAAAAAATTCACGTGCGTAATTATCATAACGTGAAAATGACTGGTTTCTAACTTCGAATATTTATGATAAAATATGCAACAGTGAAGAATTATCAAATAATCAACAAAGAAAAAATGTTACATTTAAATGTGAATTTTTTGGCATTCCTTTCTTCAAAAAAAAAAAAAAAAAAAAAATGAAATGAAGAAATGAAAGTTTATATTCGATATTAATTCTATTTAGAAAAAAAGATTTTATCATGTCATCTTTTTTTTTCTCTTTTCCACTAATTTCTTTAATGTTTTCTTATCATTAAACAATCAATTGTTTCATCTTTTTTTCTAAAAATTTCATTCAAAAAATTTTCCCGATAAATGGATGAAATTATTTATTCTTCATTTGTAAATTTTAACCTAAAAATTTTCAAAAAAAAAAAAAAAAAAAAAATGAAAAAATTTGTTTGTACTAAATCATGCGTTTAAATTAGATTGTAAATATTTAGTGCTTTTTGGTAGTTTAGTTTCATGAGAATCATAATCATAGTTTTATATTTATCTAGTGCAGTGATTGATGGAATTTTCAAGATACTGATAAGTTAAAAAAAAAATCGATTTTATCATTCTTAAGGAATTGGATAAGTTTTTTTATTTCCGATATCGTTTGAAATTCTAACAATTCATTGCACGTTATTCAACTTATGATAATTTCAAGCAATTAATCTTATCCATTTGATTTGATTATTAGTTAATTTTTCAGCATTTGAAATCAATTAATACATGATAGTGTTGTGTTTTTCCAAGTTAATTGAAACTTTTTTTTTGGGGGGGGAATTTATCTTTTTACGAAATTTTTATAAATTAGTGATTATTTTCATAAAAAATTAATTTGGAAATTTCCCCATTTAACAAAAATAAATAAACATCTCTTTTTTATTTTCAAAATTTTAATATCATTTTTATCAATTTTTACCAAATCAATTTTATAATAAAAAGATTCCAAAAGGTAACATTAACAAATATCTGATAAAACTTTCATTTTTTTTCCACTATATTTTGGTAATTGTAAAGATATTGCAATATATATCAATTATCAATACAATATCACATAATTGATAATGTTTGATAATATTTACGTCCAGATAATGCCACATAATTGATAATGTTGAAATCTGTATAATATTGCATGATTGATAAATGTTGACATTTTAGATAATGTCAACATAATTGATAGATGTTGACATTCATATATTATCACATAATTTATCATCTCTTATACTTATCATATCATTTTATCTAATTTCCAATGTTGCTTTTCAAATTTTTGTTTTAATGTATAATGTTTATCATATCATTTTTAACGATAATTTCTATTTTTCGTAACATTCTTTAATCATTATTTTATCAGGAATTATCCAGATATCCGCATTCATGACATGGAAATGTTGGCCAATGAATCGTTAAAAACAGATTCTGAATCACATACATCAATAAATGCGCAAAATGATGTAAAATTTTATCATTTATCATTTATCATTTTCCTTTCCTTTTTTTTTTTTCTTTTTCCACCTTTTTTTTTCTTCTCTTTTTTGCATAAATATGAATTTTTCTAAATTTATTTCAAATGATTCTATCGAATGAAATTGAAAGAAAAAAAAAGTGTAATATATTATATGTAAAAATTTTTCTGGCATATTTTAATTACAGTAATTAAGAGATTAAAGGATTTAAATATAGTATTTGAAGTAAATTTAATAATCAAAAATTTTTGAAAAATATTTTAAAATCTTCTCTTTCTCTCTCTCTCTCTTTATAGAAATAATTTATAGATAGGAAATTTCATCATTTTATTATAATTTATTTATGAATTCATCAACATATTAATAAATTTCGAAAGTTTTTTTTCTTTTTTTTCACAACAAATATAAAAAGTAATTGTCACATAATGGCATCCTGATATATGAAAATTAATTTTTTGTAATTAAAAAATACTTCATACTATAAGCCATTTTAGAATTTCTTACAAAACTTTCATTAATTTATTAAAAGTTTTTTACAGAATTTTTCCATTTCTTATTCTAGCATTATTATTTTATAGCTCTCATAATTTCTCTTATTAATTTATTAGTTTTAATTTTCAGCATTATTTTGGATAATTTTATTAAAGAAAAATTTTCTTTTTCTTCTAAATATATTACTTAAAATGAAAATCTTGCTAGAAAATTTATTATTTAAAAATGAAATCTCATTTTGCATCAATTCATCATTTGTTTTATTCGATAAACTATTCATGTTTCTAGTAAATGCAAAATTTTGATTTTTCTTTATTTCTTAATTCTTTTCTAGACTAATTTGCTAAGTAAAAATATCACATATAACTAATTTTCTGTAATAATTTTACCCAGAAAAATATTTGCCGCGAACTGATATTTTTCTTGATTAGCTAATTATAGACAATAATTATTCAATGAATAATATCTTTGATGAAGAATTTAGCGATATCAAATGATCTCTAACGATAGTTGATAAGAATATCACTCGAAAATTGAAATATCGAGTGTTATTAATTGTTGATAGCCGGGATATTTGTTGGAAGAATATCAGGGATATTTTTTGCGAAAGGAGTACAGCTCGTCGCATTACCCAAATCAATTCTGAGACAATAATTTCTTTCTCGCAACTGATAGCGATCTTTTTGTAGTAGGCGTTTCTTTAACATATTCCCATGATTTTACATGAGCTAGATCGAAAGCATTTGAATGTGAATTAGTTCTCGGTATTCGCCATATCTATTGAAGATAAAGTTTGATAATCGCAAAGATGCGAATTACATTTGATATTGTAATATTCATTTCTTATTCATCTTTAATGATGAAATCATGTGAGGAATATTTTTTTTTTACAATACAATATATTTTGATTATTTGAATATATTTCTGCTAAAATTATTTCAATCTTTTATGATGCATATTTTTTTTGTATTTTCTAAATAAAACTTTGATAAAATGATACATTATTTTCATATATAAATTACTATTTGTGTAAAAATTTACTTTTTACTTTTCCAAAAAAATTTTTTGTCTTTTTTTTTTCCATTTATGCTTAGAAATATTACATTTTTCAGTTATCAAATGATCATATATGGGATCGAATATCAAATGAGATCATAGATGAGAATGTAATAATCTCTAGCGAAAATATGGATGAAAATGAACGATTGAAAAATTACGAAAATGATTTACGAAAACGACGTGAACTTGATGAACATCGTGCAAAAGAAAATGCATTCCTTAGGTAATAATTTTTTCGATATTTATAATTTCAAAATTTTATCATCTGATATTATAGTATTGATAGCTCGACTGGTTTATTCATTTTCTCGAAATTGTTTTTTCCATTTTATCGTCTGATTCAAAATGCGGCATGATTTTTTTATTTTTTCTTTTTTGATTTTTCCATCCGAGATTTTTATCATGCGGTAAATTTCGATGTTACTTATTCAATCATGAATTAATTCAACATAATAATAAATTATTCATAGAATGGTTGTATTATCTATGATTCTTAATTTAGATTTTACCCAGCTATAATTTAAAAAAAAAAAAAAACAAAGAAAAATTCACAAAATATATCGATTGAAAATTTGAATGCCGAAGGAGAGAAGATGAAAAAAACAGGGAATATTGGATGAATTTGTATAATCAATCATTTATCTTCAGGGAATCATTACGTGATTCAAGAAAATTGCTATCACTTGAAAATCATAAAAGTAACGAAAAAACGGAATTGTTAGGATATAAAAATGATACGCTTTCAAAGAGTACCATAACAAAAACAGGTTACGCAAATAATGCTTACGTAGCTGGTGATACGTTTTGTGATAATATCGATATTGACAAGAATGAAGCAATTCGTAAGTGGAAAAATTTTAATTCACTTTAAATGCTTGTATTTTTTTTTTTTATTTTTCGAGCTAAAAAAAAAAAAAGAAATTAATTACTTGCGAATTATTCAATCTATTCTTTGAAGATGTATTTTGTAGTGGATCATTTTAAATTTAATATTCATTTTTTCTAATTTTTTTTCATTTTTTCCTCATTTTTTTTTTCTTCTAAAGATATTAAATACTTGATAATAATTCAAGTTATTCTTTGAAGACGTATTTTGTAGCGGATCATTTTAAATTTAATATTCATTAAATGAAATGTTTTCCTGATTTTTTTAGCTCTAGAACAAGTAATGATATCGATGAATCGTGTAGCGGAACATTTAGAAAAACAAGAAGGACGTAAAGAAGAATCGAAATTATTGCGTGATTTTTTTATGCAAAAACCTGTACAACAAGCTATCGAAAATAGTATTATCATTCATAAAAAGGATAAGGTATCATTTTAACAGGAGATATCATTCAAGAAAGAAAAAAGATTACAAATTTACAAAATTAATTTAATCACAATTTTAATTTCTTTAATCATAATTTTAATTCTTATATTTTTTCATACAAGAAGATTTATATTTTTAACTTGTCATTTAATTTTCCTTTTGTATAATGCAATTTTATTTCAAATGTTCCATAAATATTTGCTATAAAAATCTCATTCTACTCTTTGATATTTATATTTTATATCAAAAAAAAAAAAAAAAAAACAAATTTATTCACGTTTACGTAAAAATAATACCAAATGCATTTTCTCCGAAATGTTGAAATTTTCGCTTCAATTAATTGCGACATTTACATTGTCAACTTTTATTCTCGATGTATTTTTGCGACAATTTTGTAATTTGATATTCATTTCATGTCATTTTTTAAGTGGAGTTAAAAGAGAAAACGCATGACGTAAACAAAATATTCTATGGAAACGCTTACCTTTTTAGGTGAACGTCATATAAAATTTTAGTACTGCAATTTTCAATCATTTATTCTATCTTATTTGGCATAATTATTTAGTCTAAAATATAAAAAAAAAAAAAAAAAAAAAAAAAAAAAAATGAAAAAAAACAAAAAATGGTTGTGTGTTCTGAAATTTCAATTTCAATTTTAAAAAATTGTTTTAAAACTAATTGTTTATTGATTATTTTAATCATGAATCTTAATTTTAATGAGATACACAAAAATTAATGGGACATGTAAATTTTTCAACTTTCATTCTTAATATATTCCAGAAAAAAAAAAAAAATCAATTTGATTGATATCAATGTCATTCGCAAATTTCTCGAAATTTTCAGATTATAGAATCAAAACCTACTACATCAACAGATTTATCCATCAATGATTGCCAGAATTCTAAAACAATCATATCGAAACGAATTCAGGGTGATTTGAAGATTGTTAAAATCAATAAATGCAATGATACATATCTTGTTAGTATTTCTTGAATTTTTCTCTCTTTTACATTTCTTGTTTTTTTTTTTTTTTTTTTTCTCCTAGAAATTAAGATTGAGATAAAATATGGAAGTCTAATCTTACGACTTGATCGTTTATATTCGCTAATCAGAAATTTGATCCAAAAATAGCTTTTTATTGGCTTGATTCTATTGATTGATTCATTTCGAGTAATTTTCATTTCGAGTAACTAATTTTTTGAATCTTACGTCGCAATGTCACCTTATCATCCATTCTTCCGATTATCATTCATTTCCTGGAATAATGATTAGATTGTATACATTGAAAAGAAATCGATCATTTTAACAGATCAATGATCAATAAAAGCATTATTTCATTACTTGAAATGATTTCCTTATCTATCATATCATATCATATTTATGAGTAAAAAAATTTTTGAGAATTTTCAATAACTTCAAAAAATTAAAAAAATAAATGAAAAATTCATTCCAAAGGTGATTAATTAATTAGCGTGATGTTTCTATTATTTTTCATAGGGTGCAACAATTCGAAATGATGGTGAAAAAGTGATTATTGGACGTGTAGTACGTGGTGGTTTAGCTGAAAAATCAAATTTACTAAGAGAAGGCGATGAATTGATTGAAGTTAATGGAAATGATCTACGTGGCAAGAATATCACTGAAGTTTGTAATATTTTGGTAAGTATTTGATTGCAAACTTTGTATAATTCTAATCTTATCAGGCGGAAGAACTAAGATTATCAGTACTGATTAGATAGAGCAAATTATCATAGACATGTAAAAAACTTTTTACGTATCCTCAGATAAATTACGTAATGATAATCTTTGGTATTATAGAATTCGTTGATGCTTTAATTTAATGTTGGAAATAGCATGAAATATTCAAAATTCCAATTTATCATTTGTTTCTAAAATGTCTCAATTAATTCAAAAATTTCTTGAATGAAATAAATTTGATAAATTGTTGAAAAAAAGCGATAGGTAAAAATCGTTGTTATCTAAAGATTGAATTTTTCTATTTGAAGAAATCGATATCGGGTGAATTATCACTTGTGATAGCACCATTTGATAAATATTTAAGTGATAATTCCCAAATGATATCATCAATGCAAGTTAGGCATTTTCGAGCACTCTTCGATTATGATCCTGAGGTAAGACATTTTTTATTCATTTGTTAATTATTTAAAATTTGATTATGTGAAATTTTGATTATGAAATTATATTAAACAATTTTTTTTTTTTACAAATGTTTACCTGTACGTAATTATTAATTTATATTTTAATTTATGCTGCAAAACAATAATTTGAAGAATTTTTCTTTTTTTTTTTAAATCTTTTGTTTATCTTTTTTTTTTTTTTTTAGAATAGTTCGAAAGTAATAGAAAATGATATTATTATAATATTCAGTTAGATATTTAAATTTGATGTTTAAAATTTACTACCAAAAATGGGTCAACTTTTAATTTTGAAAATATGACAATCTTTTTTCTTAGAAGAAAAAATGAAAATTTAGAAGATGGGCGTAGAAAATAGCTTAAAGTTTGTCTCCATCTTCGATGCTAAATTTAATTTCAAAAAGAAAATAAATATATGATTAATTCTAACTCTTTATTATACTAACAATCCTAATAAAAATGCATATAAGTAGATTATTATCATGATAAACATGATAATGATAATTTATATGCCGGAATATTATTTGAAATAATCTGTATAAAGTGAAATTTATGATAGTTATCGCAAAAAAAAAAAAAAATGATCCAAAAAAAATTTTATTTGAAATGAATTCCGTAAAAAAAAAATATGCATTAAAAAAAAATAAATCCGAAATTTGGTTTTTATGAAAAGAAGAAAATTTTAGCAAAAAGATTTTCTTTCTTTTTTCTTTTTTTTTTTTTTATTAATAAAGATTTTCGATTGATAATTTTTTAGGATGATATTTATGTTCCATGTAAAGAACTTGCATTGAAATTTCAACGTGGTGATATTCTTCATGTGATAAGTATGAATGATGAAAATTGGTGGCAAGCTTATCATGAAGGTTGTGAAATTCAAAATTCACTTGCTGGCTTAATACCTTCCATATCATTTCAACGACAGTAAGTTATTCATTTTGCAAGATAATAAATCATACTAATCAAATTATTTATCAAAAATTTGTTAAGTTTTAATTTCAAAAAAAAAAAATAAAATAAAAAAGAATAAATGAAAAAAAATGCTGTAATTATAAAATAAATTAAAAAATTTAGCTGTAGTTTTTTTTTTTTTTGAAGGAAAATGAATAAACGAATAAATGGAAAATGATAATTAAAAGTAAAATTTAATGATATAATTATAATTACAAAATACTCATTTATTATCTTTAATTAATTTTATCATCATATATAATCAGTATAAAATTATAGTATGATATGTATGTTTAATAGTCATCTTTTGAAATTTATTCCAATTGATTTCATTTTTTAAAAAGTCATAATTTAACGAAAAAAAAAAAGAAAAAAAAAGCAACAAAATATTTGAAGAATATTTAAAGGATTGCTTTGTATACACGTGAATTTGAACGAGAAAATCAATCGGAAAATGATAAACGTAAAGATTTTTTTGGTTGTACAAAAAGGAAAAATTCATTGAAAGGAAGATGGAAGAAACGAATGGAAGAATTGAAATCAATGGATGAATTATGTGCAGAAAATGATTCAGGTTTTGCTTAATAATACTTTTTTTTTTAATGAATTTGAAAAAAAAAAAAAAGAAAATAATTCAAAATGAAAAAACTACGAAAATATTCGTTTTTTATTTTTTTTATTTTTTTTTTTTCTTTTGTTTTTCAGAAATTTTAACATATGAAGAAGTTACGCTATATCTATCAAAAACTGGACGAAAAAGGCCACTTGTTCTTTGTGGTCCAGAAGGAGTTGGTTGTTTGGAATTGCGACAACGTTTGGCTGAATTTGATAAAGATAAATTTGCCAGTGCTATACCTCGTAAAATTTTTGAAAAAAAAAATTAGTAAAAATTAAATTATACAAAGTTTATTCTTCTTCTTCAATATTTCTCGGCTAAAATTAAATTTTAAAGCAATAATTAATAAATTGATGGTAAATCAGTTTTTTTTTCAAAAAAAAGAAAAATTTTACAAAAAAATACTTGAAAAAATTGAAAAAAAAAAAGAGAGAATATGATTTGAGTTTCATAATTTTTACAATTATTTTCAATATTAATTGCATTGTTTTAATTGATTTTATTACAGATTATTTAATCATATCTAATCAACTGCAACAATCAAATTTATATTAATGCAAAATTAAATAATTCATCAATATTAAAATTTACAATTATATGCAAATTAATTTTGCAGATACAACACGTCCAAAGAAATCTGGTGAATTAAATGGTGTACATTATCATTTTGTAACAAAGCATAGCTTTCAAGAGGATGCAAAAGCGGGTAAATTTATTGAATATGGAGAATTCGAGAAATATTTTTATGGTACTTCATTGGCATCAATTCAGGCTGTTATTGATCGTGCTAAAATATGCTTATTGACACTTAAAGCTGAGGTAATATTATATTATTCCTGCTTTTATTATTTTTGTTTATTCGATGAATATAGAAAAAAAAAAAAAAAAACTTAAAATCGAATTTTTTTGCTGAATCCATTTTTTGACCTAATATTAACAAATCAGTCATTTCACCTGTCTGTATTTTTGGCTTCAAATTCGATTTCGAATATAAATTCATTGAATTAAAACAGAATAGATTTGCGAATTTATATGAACGAGTTTAAGCTCATGAATCAAGAAATTCGAGCTAAATAATTGGCTATAAAATAAGGCCAACAAAATTTAGATCAATTAAAACCTAATAGGTTTGATATATATATCAGAAAAAAAAAAAAAAAAAAAAAGAATGAGCGAAGTTTCTACAAATGAATTTTATAACTTATAGATCGATTTATAACTAATAGAAATTAAATGTTTAGAAATAGAATTAAAAAACAAATGGAAAAGATTCAAAATTTTACTAATTTATTTTTTTCAGAATCTAAAAGCATTACGAAGGACAACATTCATGCCTTATGTTATATTCATTGCACCACCATCATTACAACAGCTTCGTCGTCAGAAGGAAATTTTGGGACAACATGGAATCAAAGATGAACAATTGAAATTAATCTTAAATGAGGGCAAAACTATTGAAAAGGTTAGCGTTTTGCTTTCATTCTTGGTTTTAATGAAAAGTTATAAACGATATTTGAAACATTGATGATTACATAAGTTTCATTAAACAACTACTAATTAAACATTCAAATTGGCTATCCTAGATATTTAACTTTTACTGGAATATTTAACAAACTTTGCATAATTAATTATTAATGATCGTAAATTGATTATTTCTCTTTTTTCTTTTTTTTTTTTTTTATTAGCAGAATCTTGATAAAACAAATTTTGCTTTTTGAATCTTTCTTAAATATTTTATTGTAAAAAAAAATTTTTTTTTTCTAGCATTATGGTCATTTATTTGATCGAATAATAGTAAATGTTGATCTTGATCGATCATTGGAAGAACTTAAAGAAATAGTTAGAAAATTGGAAACAGAACCACAATGGGTACCATCATTTTGGCCAATTAATACTAACAATATCATTTCATCAACAAAATATGATGAAAAGTTAATATATTGAAGGAAAAAAAAATTTATATTTAAATTTAGTTTTTTTTTTTTGCTTTGTTTTTCAATTATGATATTCGATTAAAAAATACTTTTTTTTTAATTTCTTAAAAAAATGATAGTTTACAATAGTAAGTCAAGTTTGGTTGGAAAGAATAAACAAGTTCAAATTCTGAATTTAACAAAAATTTAAATTGGAATTTTAATGGAATTTCTTATTGCAAAGTACTTTTCTCCTCAATCGTTTATTTTTATTTCTTTGCAGAAGAAAAATTAGGCAGTTTAATAAGAGCAGAAATCAGTAAATCAATCTTGAAATCGAAATTTCTTTGCTTTTTTTTTTTTTTTTTTTTTTTTTTTTTTTCTAATAAAAACGATACAAATAATCTTGCAAATTCTAATCGTTAATGAATTAATTTTTTCAAATTATGGTATTGAAGTAATGTGTTAAAAAATTATTACTTAATACTAGCAATGATATTATTAACTTTGTGCAAATAATTGTCATCTCAAATTAATATCAATGTATTATCTTATTTTAAAAATTATTTTTCAATATCTTCATATCGATTCGTAAAGACTAAGTAAGTATTGAATTTATATAATGTTCTTTTTTTTTTTTTTTTTTCTTTTAAATTGTCCGCTTAGTGCTCTAATTTATTATCTTCACGATCATATACGAGATATTTGAGATTTAATTATCATAAGATTGCATTTATCTATTATATTCTGAGATAAGTGTAAAATTGTGTTGATATTACTGATAAGTTTAGTTAGTTAGAATTTTAAACTAACCAATGAGCGACATTTTGTTATGTTTGTCATACTCTTATTTTGCAATGAGCAATTCGAATTATGAATCTTTCCAGGCTTATCTCTAATCAATAATAATTTGCATATGTTAATATTAATTTTAATGTGAAATGTTCTTTGATAACTAGTTTTAATTGAATTTTACAGTTACTACCAAATGAAATATTACTTGTCATTATTTTTTTGACATAATTATCGATTATATGTGATGATGTCATTTGATTTATACTTGCATATTTGCCTTGTGAATGACAAATAAATAATTGGAATACTTAATACTTATGCATTGAATTTCAGGAGAATTTCATTCATAATCTAATTGAAATTTAAGAATTCATAATTCACAACAATATTGAAATTATTCTTAATTAATGTATTATAAAAATTTGGCTCAAACCGGAAATATTGCAGTTTATTTGCAAGAAAAAAAAAATGGATAGTCCTTTTGGAAAAGAAATTTTTTTGAAATTTTGAAATTGATGAGTTAAACGGATAATCTATTATATCATTTTCTTTCCAAAAAATATAATTCGTTTAGTGTCTAGAATGAGTCAATTACTGATTATAAACGTTTTTTTATAATTATTTTAGATATTTTCAATAATTTTTGCTAATTAATGACCTTCCATTTTAAATATTCATTTTGTAGTAAATAATTGTCCAATCAATTACAAAATGCGCAGTAAATCATTTTTTTTCTTTTTTTTTTTTTTTTTGAATAAATTAAACATAAAACAAGAAGGAATATAATTAAATAAAGTAAAAAGCTAGAAAAAAAATGGAAAAAAATTAGATTTCATAAAAAGCTGAAAAATAAAAAAAAAATTGAAAGTCGAAAAAAATTAAATTCCGCATCTATTCTTTCATATAAGTAATATGAAAGTACTAATATAAGTATGAATAAAAATTAAATTGCTAAATTATCAGAATTACTATATTCAATCTTTAAAATATTCTCTAATAAAATGTCTTAAAAATGGGCTATTTACAATTGGTTGATATACGTGCATGCATAATGTGTACGTTTACGTGCGGATATTTCGTGTACGTGCGATGCGATACGTTATGTACGTGCATGTATGTGTGATACGTGCGATCATGTATGTATGTGTGTCATGTGTATGTGTAAGTACACATTATATCTAATCACGCATATTTGAACCGTAAAGGATGTACGACGAATGTTAAGAATGATTAAGCATCATGGCAAAGCAATACATTGTATATCGAGCAGCGGAAACGGTAAATTTTTGATCGATCCATCATCTGATCATCCCGTATCGCTTGCAATTCCCACGTTCTCCTAAGTTTTCATTTCTGTCCTGTAGACATTATATATATACAGAAGTACAATAGCATAATTGAATGTGTTTTTGAGAGGTTTTTTTTTTGGCTTTTTTTGCATCTGAATTTAAATTTTTGAAATTAAATAAAATTTTGTTTCTTGATCATATCTTAATAAGTTGAAAATTAAATAAAATTTATCTCTCGCTTAAATATCAAAACATTTGATATTAAGTAGAGTTTATTTTTTGGTCTTAAATCGTAAAATAATAAAGAATAACAAACAATTATAAATGATACTGAATAATAATAAATAATGATAAATAATAATAAAATACTAATAAATAATAACAACTAAAAATAAAGAATGATAAATAATAATAAATAATGATAAATAATACGTTAAATAATAATAAATAATTAATTATTCCTTTGTAATCCTTAATTAGGGTAAAAAAAAAATTATGTGTGTATGTGTTCTAGTGATTATAAAGGCTTTACCTCAAAAATTTTTTTTATTTTTCAAATAGAAGTAATTTTTCTTAAACTTATAATCAACTTATCGTCCTATTCCTAAGTTAAGTTCAACACGTTAATATATATAACAATTATTATATATATCTTATTACTATGTTTCCTTGCGCGCCAACAAAGGCGCATCATCATCACATGCTAACAGAGGCGCCCTTTTCTACATTTTGTATAGAGATGTCAACGGGAGCGGTTTAATGCTCCGACTCCAGTTTTTTACCCTTTATATCGTTTTCTCCTTTTTGCAGTATTAACAGTTCAGCATGCAATTCAATTCTCGAATTCAAATTCTATTAAGATTTCAGAGCCATAGGTAAAAACACTTGGAGATTTATGATTATGGAATAACGAACATTGACATTTTTATTTATATAGACTAGCTAGACCCGGCATCGATAAATCTGTACCATGAAACTACAAGTAAGATATTAAATAAATTTCGGAAAAATAAAACATTGTTGTCAGCATTCAAGCATAACTAAATGTAAGATTTTATATCTGAAAGTCATAAAATGGTTCATCACAATTTTATGTTATAATAATGTTACAAATAATGCTATATTAGTCATACAATAAATTCAACTTATATAACAATTTGTTGGTATTCTGAACTTGCAGCATAAAGATTTCGAACAAAGGGTAATTTTGATAAACTCAGTGATCTTCATTGTTTCCTATGTTTATCAAATTTTATTTTGCATTTTTAAGATGATATTTTTATTGAAAAATAGCGAATCCAATCATCAACTGTTTTCAAAATGGTATAATCGGGCATTATAACAACATTAGTTTGACGACTCCAATGACTCTACTTTCAATTTCTGCATATGATGAGGCTTTCATTTCATTTGAATGAAATATTTTCTCAATAAATACAATATGAGCTTTTTAGAGTGTTTAATGACACTAAAATGTAATTATATAAAAGAGAATTTCATGATATAATCATACTTCAATCAAAGTAACTGAATTGTTATGGAATTGCAATGAATAATATTTCGTATGTGCTGAAATGATTAAGTTGACGGAAGCAAAGGAAAATGTTTTGCTAAATTAAGTTTTGTTATCATTTTTGCAAGATAAGAGGCAGCTTATCTTGCAAAAATCATAACAAAACTTAATTTATATATATACTATGAATTTTAATTTATTTAACTTTTGGAGAAGATCAAATCTCATTTTTATTGTTACAACGGTAAACATTTTTTCCGATTAATTTTCAGCATTTCTCAGAGAAATTAAGAGGCAATGATGTAATAACTATTTAAACCATTATGCATTTAAAATGTCGAATCTATATTTGAAGGATTTGAAAGATTAGATTTTTAGCAAAATAGTCAAATCACAGAATCGGAAAAGAGTAGAAAATGTAGTAAAGTGCAATATAAATTAAAAACAGTGGATATTATAATAGAAGTACACCATAAATAATATAATACATTGCCGCCTAAGTGCGTGATCATATTCTGAAGAAAGGAAGATTTCTTGATTCTTTAGTTTCACTTTTAAGAAATAAAGAATTCTCATCGTATCATCCTTACATCATAATACTGTAAATATATAATACTGAAAATATTCCTACTATTTTTTATGTCTTTCTATGGAAGAGCAAGAATTTTTGAGTTTTCCTTAAAATTTTAAATTAAACACACGAATAAATGATATGCGAATGAAAATTATTATAATGATGAATTTTGGCATTTATGTTTTTTTTAATCTCTTTGCTAACATTATTTATCTTGATTCTGCCTTATTCAATAATATCTGTTTGATCATTATATCCGATGGAAAAAGTTTAATGCGTCTAGCAAATTAATTTAACTTAATTCTTAAAACCATTGCATTTTTGATCAATTTCCTGAAAAGTGCACCATAATGGATGAAAATAGTAATTATGAAGACAATATTGCATTGGCCTGCATTGCCACGGTTAGTACTTCACTGAATCAATTTTTAACTTTCGTGTAAATGATGATGAAAAGATAGGCAAGGCATAATTAGTGTTCTCTTTTTAACAGTCATTGCAAAGTACATCAATATTTTCAAGAAAGATAAAAAGTTTTGATAAGTCGTGAAAATCTTATCTAAGAGATGTGAAGATGAAAATCGAATCCCTGGATTACAATCTTTCTGACATTTAATTCCATTCAATTTCTTACTGTAACAAGAGCAATAAACTCAGGCACTCTCACACTGAATGCATTATAGACGTCGATCTTTGGACTGATCAACAACGGTTTAGCGTTATATATGACACGAACTATGTCACGCTTCCGCAATGCTTTTGGAATTTTATGTAGCAGTTTCTTGATATGCAATTTGCAGTCTATAATTGTACTTTTCACGTGGTCTACCATTGTCTTGATCGTGTAAGTTGCCTTTGCTTTGGTTATTAATGGAAAGTTACACTTCATCGTTTGATATATATATATATATTTTTCATCCATGATGTTCAATCTCATTTGTTCATAAAATTTCCAGAAAAAATCCTTTACTATCATCATCAGAATTTTTTTGGGCTCGACTAATAGGCGTTTTTACGAATGGAGGATGGTATGGATCACTTTTCATGCATTTCTTCATCGCCCTTAATCGATTATGTGCTATCGCTTATCCGATGAAATACAAAAAATTATGGTCGAAAGCAAAGGCCAAAGTCACTGGAATTATCTCATGGTCACTTGGAGTGACCATTTGCATGATACACTTATTTAGTAAGCATATTACATTAGAAAAGATTCTCTCCATTATTATCATTGGATGATTTGGTAATGCTGCATAGATCATACTTTTTGCAATACCTGTGCAGGAGAATATTTAACCAATTTATGAGCAATTTATGAGCATTAATTAATGAGCATTGCTATGAGGCAGCAAATTTTGAATGAACACTTCAGAATTGAGCAAAGTTTGTTCCATTTAAAAGAGCTCTGGTAGTGATTTCAGCAAATGTTGTTAAGAAGTGATCTATCAAAACATTGCAGCTTATTATCTCAATTTTAATTATAACATTCAAACAAATCATCATTTTTAGAATCCTCTGAATCGCTTAACAAAATATAACAAGTAATTCAGATTACTCACATTGTTAATTATCCTGAATGTTAATTTCTTTATAATGATTATGATAAGTAATTGTTTGTAGAAGATTGTTCGCTTCTGTTCGATGGAGAATCATATGATTTTTATTATGAAGATTCTTTTTATGGCAATATTTGTAGTAAGAGTGATATGGGATTAACATTAATTATGATAATAGCAATAACATTTCTTGATGTCGTTACTTTGATTAAAATACTAGCATATCGAAAAGTAAGTTAATTTATTGACAAATAAGCGATTTAATGCAACTTATTTTCACTGTCTTCATGCATATTTCTTTCTCTCTGCAGCTTAGGCCAACAAAATTGGAATGCAAACCTGATTGCAATTGATTTTTTCCTGGATTTCAGACCATGCCAGGTAAATCAGCAATATCATCTGGTGCTCGAAATAAGAGAGAGATATTATTCTTCAAACAGGTAATAGATAGAGATTCAAATGTTACCGAGAAATAGATGTTCTGAAGAAAGGCCGATAGACGAGCTCAAATAATCATTAAAATCATCTAATTTATCGAGGTGTCCTTGTTCTATCTTAAAATTATTTTTTTTTTTTAAGTTGCAAAAATTAATTCTCCAAGAATGATAAAGCAGCTATTGCTGATTTGGAATTCTACAGCTTATGATCACATATTACAGCATCACACAGTACAATAATAAAATAATTATTCTTCTAGTCTTGTCTTCTCAACTTTATCTTCTTCATGTGTTTTGCTATATTGGCCGGTCATCAATACCTAATTACGGATAAATGGCTCGTATTTGCAGCAAGCACAATTACATGGATCATGATGCTATCATTGGACGGGTACTTTATGATTTTTTGACTGAAATCAATAGATTAATTTGATAAGAATCCTTATTGCTTGCTGATTATTCTTGCGATTCTACATTAGCTCTGTCCTCATCTATCTCTATTTTTATGAACTTTCAAGTCTATCAAAAAAGTTTCCCAAATCCTTGAATTTCAATATATAAAATGAATTTTGCTTATCATATCCATTTTTCACAATTATTGAGTGATATCATATGATTTTCAGATTATTTTTTCTAATTTTCAACCTCAAAATGTTTTGGAAGACAATCTGGATGGTTTCAGTTATACCAGCAACTTGTTATCGGCATCATATCGTCACAAGATTTTAAATTATCGTCTTGTTTTAAATTCTTGTTGCTGGATTGATCATCCTTAACCAAAAAAAAAGATATTTTTTTCTAATATTAGTATATCAGAAATAAGCTTTCATTACAACAAATAGCATTTTGATATTCTGTTTTAAAATTGAAATTAATTGTGAAATTATTTTTTTTTTTTTTTGTCTACTGAGTTAATGAGCTTAAAAAAAAAGAGCTCTCTTTCATTATGCTCTAACCACAAGCACATTCTCATGCATTAACAAAAGCGCATAATCCTGATATAACAAAAGATTTTTCTTGTAGCCCGAAAACGATATCAATATCTTTCATCCAAGAAGAAGATGAAGAAGGTTTTGAGCACAAAAATCATTTCAAAAGATGATGGGCAGCAACGAGCTCGATCATCCAGCTCGTAGTATTGAATTGTTCTTTTATTGCTTAATTTGTTTAATATCTCCTTTTCTTCATATTATGTTCTCTTTATGAAATTTGTCCTTTTGATATTATCGAAATTGTATTTTTGATATAATTGATACGTTCGTTGACTACTAACAAATTTATCGTAATAAAGGTTTAATTACCCAAGTTTAAGGCTTATCTTCAAGTGAGTAAAACAAAAAAATTGAAGAAACCTGTGAAAACTGAAAACAGAATTCACTCCTACAATTTTGTTACGATCAGAAAAAAAAAAAAAAAAAAAAAAAAACAGCGACATTTATTTAATACGGAAATGTTTTGGATTCTACTTCTGCAAGAGATTTGCTCGAACGATAAAACAGCTTTCTTTTTTTCTGTTTTTTTCATCCAATTCTCATCATTAATCTCAAAAGTATCTTTGTTCATCGGAAATATTATCAAAAAACTATGCTACGGTACGGGGTTTTTTTGTAAATGTTTTGAAGAGTTCATATCACAGTATCCAATTGGATTCTTTCATTCAATTTGTTCTGCTTTTGTTTTCTCATTTTTCAACTATTAAAATGCGTGTAATTTTCATAAAGAAATTGATGAATCTGAGTATTGTCTCTAATTTAAATAAATTTATCTGTCACGCATTCCACAAAATTAAAGAATAACGAAAATTATATATAATCGTTGCTAAAATGACTGAAACCAAATGGGTCGATGCGTTAATGTTTATAAAAATTCGAATGTCTTGTATTTCGTATTCATTTATTGCAGAAGTATATTTACCAGTCAATAATTGTGTTATTTTCAGATTAATCCCATTATTTTTCAGTTATATAGCAAACTGAAGGAAAAAATTTTTTTTTAAGAAAGAAGATATTAATTTGACATGTAAATGAATTGAAGAAAAAAGTATTAAAACTTTTAACAACCTTTTATCTTTAATAAACAATCGAGAGTATCAATTCGTGGACAGAAAAATCTGAATATTAAGAAATTCGTTGTTTTCTTTTGAATGAATGCAAACTATCATTTTTGAGAGGAGAAATCTGCGGAAAAGCACAGAATCTGTCCGCGAAATGATTAATGAATATTAAAATCTTTGATTTCGGCAAATCCATTCAAAACTCTTTTTGTATGAAAACTTCCAATCAAATTCAAATTTTTGGGTTTCGATTTTTTGGTTTCGTTGTGAGTTGACGCTCTCTTAATTCGGTTAAAATCTCCACATCAGTAATTTGCGTTATCACATAAGAAATTTCTTCCCAAGTTAATTAGATATCATAACCAAAAAAATATAGTTTTCAAAAGTCGCTTTTATCAGAAGTTTATATATTTCAAAACCAGGAAAACCGAATTGTATATCCATTTGATATGGAAAAAAGCATAAAAATAAACTCAATCTCAAAAAAAAAAAAAAAAACTGCAAATAATGTACGATAAATAAACTCAAGTTTTTTCTAAATTTTCAATGCTGAATGAATGTAATAGAATATCTTGTGATAGTAAATGAAATGGAATAGATTAAAAGAAAACGATTGAAAAAGAAAGACTTATTATTAACATTATCATTAATGTTTGCTGTAAGAACGATTTCCATAGTTGTAAATCTTCCCGATTATTATTTCATTTATACATTTTTGAAAAATGAATCAAATTGAATTATTTTTAAGAATTTCTGTTGGATGTTTAACGAATGCATTTACCGCATATAAAGATTTTCTTCGAAACTTTTCTTTACTTTAGAAATACTTTAAAGTATTTATTCTTCATGGAGTCTACTTAGAATGCATGATTGTTAGGGATTGCGATTGAATACTTCTTATATATGATATCAAAAAAGGAAGAAAAAAGGAAAAGTTTTATTTTATAAACCTATTCAGGAGTTAAATTTATTAAATGCCGAGATTCCCATTATGAGATTAGCTTGTTTGTTTTTTCTGAATGCCATTTATCGATAAATTAAATGTTTTTTTGTCCTTTCATAAATAATTGGTCATATTTTTAATCATATCACTCAAAATGGCAAATTGAAAAATAAAGCAGATTGAATAGAACTGCAAAAACATAAATCTTAACAGGGTAGGGAAACTTTAACGATTCAGCTTGTTCTTTTGAACAGCTAGTATCTATATAGAAACATAGATCCATTCAAATGTAACGTTGTGTCAAAATTTCAAAGTAATAGCTGAAGAATTTTCGGAATTCAAGGATTAGCGAACATTCTTATTTTTATTTAAATAATGCAGCCAGAATTGAAGATGGTGCTAAAAGTGGTTGAAAGATGTCAAGAGGAACAGCAGATCACTGTCAAACAAAACTCCGCCTCAGCAAATTATGATAGAATTATGTTGAGTCTTTATTGCAAGGCTCTGAAATTAATTTGGTAATGAAAGGAATGTTTCGCGCCTCCAAAAAAATAAGGGATCGTCAAAGCGGATATAATGCCAAATCTAAGCATTTTCGAATCAATATTATCAGGAAATATCA
This sequence comes from Onchocerca lupi, assembly GCA_028564675.1. Lineage (NCBI taxonomy): Eukaryota > Metazoa > Nematoda > Chromadorea > Rhabditida > Onchocercidae > Onchocerca > Onchocerca lupi. The sequence goes on along the minus strand of JAOVVO010000411.1, from coordinate 40,675 downwards.
TCAAATCAATGTCATCAGGAAATACAACTTATGCTTTAAAATGATGTCTTTCGGCGCAGAAATCGTAACAACACAATTCATGCCAACTTTCAAAATGAAAAGACAATTTTGTTATAAAGATGGCTCTTTGCTTCCATTGCAAGATAGTTAGCATAAATTCCTACAAATGTATTTCATCAATGATAGCAATGATGAATTGAATGCACGCTGCGGAATTTATACGGGCATAGAAAGGTCCGTCATTTCTCAACTGCAACAACTTCTTCACGAAGAAATTTGCGTTTAATTGAATCAGCAACTGAGCTGATGCTACTTTAAATCACAAACCACAAGACTATTATTCATGCTGAAAAAACGTTCATTGGAGAATATGTGCGAAGATTCAATGCTCCAACTATAGACGAAGTGGCAATTGTTATAGTCGGAGATAAAGTCGAACCTAGAGATATTGTTCTTCATCGGAAAAACGATCATTAAAAGCAGTTGAAACTGATCGATGCTACGATGCACTGCAATATCCAATCATTTTTTGGGATGCTGCCGATGAATATCACTTAACGTCAAGATGATAAATTCAATCAATGCGAAGAAACAAATAAGAATTGCAATGTAATTAACTATTATTCATATCGATTAATGATTCGAGAGAATGAAGATAATCACATTTTGTCGTTAATTATTTCAACCAGTATATTGCAGATTTGTATGTAAAAATCGAAATAGAACGTTTGATTTAATCCTTTGAATCAGAATAAACTTCGTTCTGAAGAATATACTTATTTGCGAGATGGAGTTATACATGACCATAATACAACTAATGTTGGAAGACTATTTTGCCATTTTCATATGTAGGCCGTCATATGCATGAGTACGCTTAAGATGCAATTGCAATATTAACACGTCCAGACTTATTCATTAAATTCATATGCATTTCAGCTTGGAATGACATGCAAGAGTTCTTACTTCCTGGGCAATCACTGATGGATAGGTATGACATCACAGCATGTGTTTTCAAGCGGAAGCTGGAATCGCTGATGGATTTCATGGCAAAACATGAACATGAAGTATTTGGATCAATGCGCTCTGGACACTCTAAGTAGAATTGCAAAAGACAGGATTACTACATTCACATACTAATCTGAATCGACGAAGTAATATGTGCTGAAATACTCGATGTCGACATCGATAAAAATTTGCATGAAATTGTGACGAAAATTATGATACATGGATTTGCAATACAGGCAGCCATACAAAAGTCCATCGATATTGTTGTAGAAGCAGATGAAGATTAATTATCCAACAGAATTTTTGAATTCACTCAATCTGCCAGGGATGCCGTCGCACGTAGCTGCTATTGAAAATCGGCATGTCAATTATCATGTTGCGAAATACCAATCAGCCAAAACTTTGTAACTGCACGCGGCTTGCAGAGAAAAAATTCATGTACAACATCGTAGTAGCAACAATCTTAATAGAGCATTTCTAAGGTGAAGATGTCCTCATTTCTTGCACTTCTATGATTCCATCAATACTTTCTCTTTTCTTTTTTTCCATTTGACCAGACCAACTACTGCAACGCATACGTTTTCGAATCCAAACATTGTGTCGAAATTTCATAATAATGGGTGAGAATATTCGGAGATCTTAGATTTTGAACTAATATAAATTAGGTACATGTTTAAGAAAATTTGCGAAATTTAAGATTTTTAGCAAATGAACATTTACATTTTTATTCTAAACAATTCTGATAATCTTTAGTTCTTGAACGGAATCCTTGCATCTATTCAAGTTTCATTTGAAGATGGCTAAAATAATTTTGTAATTATGCTATCTTATAATTATTTTTGTCATCAAACAACATATTCATTCATTCCGTGACATCGATTGTTCGAAATCGCGTAATGATGATTCATCGATTTCTGGAAAGCATTTTAAAGTACATAAATCGAACTATTTCGATTATATATCATTAACATCACATTATTTTATTTTGTATATCTATTAATACATTTTTTTAAAAAATATTTGTACAATTAATAAGATATTACCACATTACCAAAAAAGAAGTACAAAAGTAAAAAAAAAAAAATTACTCATAGATTTAAACAATCAAGAATCGGAGTGAGAATATGATGAAATGAGAATGTGAATCATACTTGAATGGTTGTTAATTTCAAATGGAAATGATAAACTAATAAACTGAACTTCACCATACATTCTTCTATTCAGTTTTATATTACTACTATTAGGATCGTACCAAAAATGCGAATGTAATGGAAAAATATATGGTCCCTATATTATCATATGTATATATTATCATATCTGTTTCATTTATTTTTAATTATTTAAATTTCATTTGATAAATATTCATTAAAAATATCATTTATAAATTTATCATTTATTAAAATACAAATTCTGTACGTATATGGTATATTTTAGCACTTTTTTCTTTGTACCGAAGAACTTCGACCTAGCTACGATCAAGAAGCCTAAATCAAATGATCCAAAAGTGACTATATTCCGAAGAAAAAAAAAATGGCAATTGGCAACATTCTAAAGAAAACTGGCATCAAAACAAAAAGAATTTCTATTTTTTTGGAACAAAAACTACTGGGATGACGAGTATTAAGTCTATCTCATTCTGAGACAACAAATGGAACGTCTAAAAGAAAAATAATGCCAAATTGTTTGCAATCAGGAGATAACGTAACAGAATGCAACAAGTTCGAGTTACTATTATCAAGGTCCTCATAATAACCTGCATTATATCATATGAAATTCGAGAGTGATGTACAAGATGCTGGACGAATTATGACGAAGAAGAATGTAACGACTAAAACCAATTCAATAACCAAAAGAAAGGTCCAAAAAGGTAAGAAAGTCTTACTCTTGCACAAAAAAATCAAAGTGGTTAGTCTAAAATCGCTAGAAATCCAAGGACAAACCGTGGTGTTATTTGATATTGGCTCGCAATTGTCCCTCATTTGCAAGGATGTGGCCAAAGTCTTGTTATAAGCAAAGAATGATGAGTTGTTATAAGCAAAAAGTGTTAAAGGTCAAGAAGTACGAATACAGTTTCAAATGGATCAATAAATCAATGAACATATTTCCCACCAAAATGACAAACATGTTCATCATCAAAAAACTCCAATTAACGTCTGTTAAAGCGTGGTCGATCAATTATAAGATACACTGGAGATCGAGAGAGGAGAAAGAGCTCAGTAAAAGATTTAAAAGATCAGATTTTAGAGCTGAAACAATTAATTTTTCATAACAGTTTTTGACCGAGCAACAATTTGTCGTTTTTTACACTGTTAAAGCGAAAGTTTCCCTACAACGATCCAGAATGTCGCAGCGATTAGTAGTAAATCGACAATTAAAAGAATTAAACCATTATTCTTTTCTAATAGCAACAAAAGAAGAATAATCAAGTTGATTGTTTTCATTGTACACACAAAGGAAACAACACTCCTCTGTCAATCAATGAAATTTTTTTTTTTTTTTTACGAAGGATTCATTTTGTCCAACTCAATGAAATCAATTTTTCCGACAAATATCATTAACAAATTTATGTTTTATTTATATACAAATTTTATTCCTGTATAGTTATGCTGTAGCATAATTTTGATACCATACCAAGTTCTTTTTTTTTTTCCTTTTTTTGTATCGATGAAACAATCATTAATTGTTCAATATATACTTACTTCTTTCTTGGATTGATTGACTATATTTTCTCAATATATTTGTCAATCGTACTTATTTATCGAAATCATTTGAAGAATTTTTTGTTCGGATTAAAGAATAATTAAGAAAAAATTTATTTAACAATGTTATTAATTGTTTTATTTAAATGCATAATAAGATTTAAATATGCGAAAAAAAAAAAAAAACTCAAAATAATGCCATAAATCAAATATATGCGATATATATTTATTCTGATTAAGATTTATATACTATTTCTTCCTTTCTTTCATTTCTTATTTTTCTTTCAGGAAAAATGCAAAAGAAGAGGTTCAATAAATTTATGGCAATCATGGTAAGATTAAAATTGATTTCGATGCTGTTTTCAAAAAAATTCATTGAATTTGAATCACTACGCATATTTTTTTTTTTTTTTTTTTTTTTTGACAATAAAAATGATTAAAATGATTTATTGAACATGAAATTTTCTTGTAATGAATGTGATAAATTATATTATTTAGACAACATTGTAATAAATTAAATTCTAAGTACAAATTATACAAGATTGTTTGATGGATCAATTTTTTTCTCATTTTAATCTAAATTATACGATGAATCAATTTTCCCTCATTTTAGTCAAAAATAAAAGTTTTTTCTTCGATTTAGTAACTGATAAATTTATACAGTAGAAGTGAAGAGCTAACCAATCGTAGAATAATTGAGATAATTAAAAATGTCGTCATTTGAATAATACATTAGTAATGTTTACATTTAACGTTTTCAAAACTAGGCTGCGTTATCGATAGAGTGAAGTTTGATTGTATTCGAGTTTTTCGATAAGGTTGTGGCGGGTTATTTGCATAATTTGCATTTTTTGCGGTGTGAGATATCGATTGTCTCACACGGTTTACATCCGATTTACACATAGTGTATAATTATGCAAGCTAAGAAGATATACCTATATACTTACCTAAATTGGTTATTAATATCGAAATCCAAATAAGATTGTTGTGAGGAGGAAAATCTTCTATTTTCTCCCTGGTGAAATCATATCGTCTTTTCTGTTCTGAGGGATATTCGTGATAGTAAGAAATGCGATATTAGAATTGCTCATATATCTATCGCTAATATTGTTTTTTGTAGATGTCCGATTCCGAGTGTAACAGTAACACCGACGGTTCAATAGACGATGATAGTTTGAATGACTTGGAAATGGACATGGAAAATAATGATGGACAATATCTTTCTGATGCGGGTGAGAATTTTGTTTTAACTTATAATCGATATATGATTACTAACATATAATTGTATTTACAGTAATAAAAGGATAAATCCAAAAATTTAATTAGCACTATTTAGCAAAATTTTAGAATTATCATTACCAAGTACGTGTAACACATTATCACATGAGCTTGGTGCCTAAAGAGATTATTTTTGTTCAAGAAGATATAAGAATTAGCTGTTTCAATTTGTTTTTGTTTTTGTTTTTTTTTTTTTGAAAAGTGATGAGATTGGGGAAAGGTAAAAGTGAGAAAGATGTCATGAAATCGAGTGTCGTTTAGGATGGGATTAAAAACAAACAGCTCTCCTTATTCATCAAGCATTATGGTGGTGATTATCATTTGTGACAATATAGAAATATCAGTTCAAACTTGATAACACAAACATTATTAAATCATTGACGAATATTTCTAGTATTATTTCATGTTATGTCTTATTAAAAGTATTGTTTTAATCTTTCCAAGAATTATTGCCACATATGATGATATGGTATTATTTTTCTTTGCAGTGCTGTTCTGTAATTAATGTTGACTTTCCATATTCTACGGATGAAGAAATAGCATTTTTTTTCTTTTTTTTTTTTTTTTATTATGCATAATCACGAAAAATTTGTATAATGTTTTTTGTTTCAAAATTGAAGAGGCGGCAATGGATGTGGATGAAGAGAACACTTCACCGTTTCAAAAGGAAATTTGGCAATTAAAACATCTGCCATATTATGAAGAAATGCAAAAAGAAGCCGACGATCATTTCAGGTATAATTTGATTTAATTCTGGGAGGAAGGAAACTTCAGAGTTGGGAAACAGATAGAGATAAAATACAGATCATAAGTCAATTAATTCTGTGTGCTAAAACGGAGAAAAATCTACAAAGTTTTATCAAATTTACCTGTTATCAGTTCTTATGAATTTTATAGCAGTGAGCTAACGGTACTTGATAGAAATATAATATAATTTAAAATCTAGGACTTTATTTTACAGTTTAGCAAACGGCACTACTCTCTGGGATATTTACTTTTTATTTATATATATTTTGCCCAAGAAGTATTCCGTTATGGATAATCACCGCGTTGAACACTTATCCGATATTATTTAGAAATTCATGTTTCTTTTACAGGCACATTAAGGTTGGTTTGGTTCATGCTGTATTGCTGCGAGATATACGTCCTGGTTTTGTTCACTGGATATGTGAGTTGGATAAGTGAGTTCTTTATTCCCATCTTATAAACAGCATTCCACATTCCTTTATTTCAGAATGTGTAATTTTCATTTGTATTGTAATCATCAGGTTATCTATTCACTATAATCTATTAGTAAACGACAATAGCATCTAATGTTTTGCCAAGTAGTCATGATAACGTAAATGCGATACTATTAGTTTTCAATCATATTAGTTTGGTTTTTCGCTCTCGCATTTCTATTGAATTAAATGAATTTGAACTAGTGAGCTAAAATTGATACCAAGTTAAATTTAGATATATCAATTTATATTCTCGCCGTTTTACAAAAGCAGATCATATCGCTTTAGTGAAGCTGTGCTATGCTTGCATGACAATGAAGGGAGCTGATTTTCGGATCGTGAAAATTTGCGCTCAATCCGTCTCAAATCTTCTATTGTATATTTTCCTAATTTTTTGATTTTAACCTTACAGAAGGATATTTCCCAGAAAAAAAGTAACTGACTTCATGATGAAGAGCAACGTTATGTATAATCTGACATTTTCTTGAGCTGTTTTTGCCACATAACAATTTGAATAGTTATGATCATTTTTAGTTTTCTTTCACATAGATGATGAGATATTCGAGTAACTTTGGTATTATATTGTAGGAGATGATTAGCAGTTCATATTTAATCTATGGTTTTGTGGTTAAGAAAGTAAAGAATTTACAATTAAAAATGCAAAAATGTCTTATTGTATTTCAAGTCGGAAAGAGTTACTGTCACGTGACGATATACAACTTGAATGGAAACCATTGTATGATATTTATGTTGAAGTAAGCTTCAAAAGCTTGGAGGAAGATGGGCTATTACTGCTTCCTGATGGGATGAAGACAACGTTAGAGCAAGTTAGTTTTAAATAATGCAAATTTTTTTAAATATGTGGCTTAAATATCCTGAGAATTACTTTATTTTCAAGATGCGAGTATGCTTTTGGACGTAATTTGTCGGTCATTTCTTTAAGACTTTCTAATCACTTAGCTGTTCTTATTCTCGTCATTAAACTGGAAGCTTAATGAGCGTACTAGCCATCTTCACTGCAGAAGAAGCTGTTAAATGATACTCACTAAGCATTTGTAATGATTGACTATGCTATTTATGATATGTATTCACGTTTTGTGTTTTAAATATTTTGTGTCTTTTTTTTTCTCTTTTTTTTTAGTTGTTGATTTCTATTGATTGGCCATGCTATTTATGATACATATTCACTTTTTGTGTTTTAAATATCTAAGAACTAAATACGAAGCCACATAATATGCAAAACATAGATGAAATAAATCAAACCTAATTTTCCAGGTTATTATACACTGCAGAACCTACTTCAGCTTGAATTCCACGCGAGAAATTCTAGATGAAGTAAGTTCCTTGATTCTTAATTCTTCATTTTATTATTTATATATTCAGTCTGAAATTTGACCAGTCAAAATAATGATATGAAATATGCAGTTTATTGAAGAAAAATATAGTTTGAAGTGAATGATTATATCGATTAATTAACAATGATGTATTTGGAATGTAAGCTGAAGAATTAGAGTTAGAGTGTCCTTTCTTTTTTTTCATCCTCGTAGATAAAATGCTATTTCTTATTAAGAAAAGATTTTGATTTTGAAAAGGATGAAAGATGTTAGCCAAAATTAGTCTATTAATACGTACAGTTAGTTGCTTATCAATTTTTTTTGGAACTTGAACTTTTATTATATTGCTAGTTTTTTGCCTTGGAATTTATCAACTATAAAAATAGCTGAATCAGATTCCGTTTATTACTGAAAAGAAACCATGTAAAGATTTTATAATTGCGAAGTAATAACCGTTGTTTTTGCTGTTATCTGTAAATTCTTTTTTAGCTTAACTAGGTTATTTTTATTTCAAAGGTGCGACCCTATATATGTCCATGGGATGAAAGCATGTCACGAGCAGTATGTTTGTTAAATTTATTCCTGCCGACTTGTATGGAGCAAGAAATGCATAAGAAATATGGTGCCGGTTTATGGTTCGATGAAATGTGGCATTGGTTCACATCACTTGAAACAAATTCATCATATGAGTCTAAGATGGAAGGACTTTTAGCCCGGTATAATGATGATTAATTTACATATTTATTTAAAATTGGCAATTTTTCGAAATCATTTTTCAATTAAAAAAAATCTTACTAGCAAATTTAAAGACACTGCATACAATGTCCAGCTAATTCTAATACTGTCATAAGCAATATGAAAACTTGTAAGAAGAAATCTGAGAACAGAACTTACGAGACATTATTAGAAAAGAATTGACGATGAGAATCATAAACATTATTTCATGAAAAAAGAAAAAAAAAAGTAATTGCAACAATTTTATGCGATATATTTAAGCTTAGCACGTGAATGTCCTGGATTAATCGATTGGCAGGATAAACACGACATCATAATGACACGGGTATTACGAGCGTTAAATTTGGAAATAGGGCAAGGTACTGAACGAGTCAGTATTTGTTCGGCGACTTCGTTTCATCTTGATCATGCTGCCATCTGGTTAGCTTACATGCTTGGCGGACCAAATAATGGGTTAGTTTTCCATCTTAACTGATTTACGCAGAAAAAAAATAGCTGATTTATTTAATCTATTGGTTCTTATTTAAGGAAAGTAGCCTTCATTTTTTATGTTTAGATATCTGGTCCGCTTTTTCCTCGTTTATTGGCATCTTTTGGATATCAAAAAATAATAATATTCTGCTTTCTTCAAGCCGAAGTTTATTCATCTTTTTGTCATTTTAGAATCCAGAATCATCTTACTCGGCTTTTCCGTTCATTGGAATCCTACTTTCATCCTTCGAATTACGGTCATCATTCTATTACTATACTCCATTTTTTGTTGAGATTGGTAAATTCTGTATGCACTAGATTACACAAGGAACGACACCAGAAACCTAGTTGCCATCCACAGGTTTTTTTTGCAAGATAAAAGACTTCTTTGATGTATTTTCTTTTGATCATGTGTTTTCCATGTTTTTCGAAGTAACTGCTTTATTTGTTAGTCAATTTCGCATTACGAGCTGAACAAATGTTGCAATTTTGGTTAAATTTTTTTCAGTGACATTTCTAACAGCTTATTAACATCAAATCTACTTTTTTATCTAAATTGATCCCGTTAATGTAACTCTATCTCTCTATCATCTTGTCATCAAAAAATTTTTTTCCTTAATCGTTTCTTTTGAGTATCTCAATATTTCTAAATTTTTTAGTTAATCTAAGCTGCTATATTAATCATATGTATGTATCACAACATATAATAAGCACATAGCATGATACTTATTATAATTTTCTTATATATTTCATTTAGGTTCCATCAAATCTTCGTTTGACAAACGCACAATTAGATGAGTTTGTAGAATCTGTATTGCCATGTGCTAAGCTTGCACTATTTGCGAAATACAAAATGGAATATGCACCAGCCATAATTCGTAATTTATCACAAATTGCACCACGGATTGTTGTACCAGCAGTCCTTGATTTGTAAGTATTTACAAACAGTAATCTCCTAATCTTTTGTATAACAATGATTCCAAAAGAAGCATCCAGAATAAAGACGTCTTTTATGCTTTTATTGCTCTATATCGAACACGGGTTATGTTGGTTTTTTGATTTTCTTCTTTTTTTATAGGAAGCTAAAGTTCGGTGAAAATATTCAAACATTTGCCACATTTAACAGATAAACATTTTATTTAAAATTCAAGATAATTTTATATTGTAGGGTATATCCTGCCCTAGAGACAGTGGTTGAACCTCATCGTTTGGTGCAGTCAATGAATGCGCTAATAGCAGTTTGCGTTACACTGGTTCGTGACGATTCCAATTTGGGTACTCGCAAACGTGCCCCGCTGCATACAATGGAAGAGCTTTCCGACAAACCGTATCGCAGTCATGCCATTGCGCTTCTTAATTCAGTTCTACCCGGTCTGGATGCCAATGATATCTCAAAGATGTTATTGACATTTCAGGTTTTTTGTGTTTATTCATATATCCAGTGCTTAAATAACAAAAGAGAAGTCCAGTCATCTTCCAGTCTATTAGAAATAAAGAAGTGGAAAATAATTAAATAAAATCAGAAGTTTTCCTTCTTATGAGAAGATACGTTATGAAATTAATTTGTTACGAAGTTATGCGCGAAAAACTATCTAACAGGCTGGTGAAAAGACGGGATAGGTTTGATACTGGCTTCCAGACTTCAAGATGATAAATACAAAGCGACTGCATTGCCCAAGTTCAAACCATGCGGTTTGGTGTATTACATTGAATAATCAAATAATAACCGCATCAAAATATTGGTCGCCTTAAATTCACTAGCTAATGTTAAAAGAGTTCGCAGAATAATTTCTGGAATAGATGCTAGCATTACAAGCTTTTCTTCCAATGACTGTTAATTCTTTGTTGGTTTAGATAATAAATTTGCTGGTAACATTAGTGCCCATTGTTGACTGTTCGGAAGCTGTCCATGTACGAGATGATTTAACAGAAGAAGAACAAGAAGTCTGTTCGGCAACAGCAAATTTTGAAACAATCGTAGAAAATCTTTTGGATAAGTGAGTTCAATTTCGTAGTTTTTTCTTTTGATAACCTATCTAATATCTGACTTTTCAATATTTCTTTTATCTGTACAAACTTTCTTTCATCTGTACAAACTATTTGTTTTTAGAATGATAGAAATAATTCATGTTTTTACGGGAGGCGCACCAACAGTAACAACAGTACAAGGTTCATTGGCAGCTAAATCACAATCCAAGTTATCGGTGGAAGAAACGGTGATAAAACGAGGCATATTTTCCGTATTTCGTGCTCTTCTTGGTAACTGCAGCACATCAATTTATAAAGTAAGCGTTTGAATTCTTACAATGACCAGATATTTAAGGAATTCTTATTCCTCAAATATTTGACAGTTGTAGTTCAATTTCAAATTTAAGATTCCACAATTGCGACATCAACGAAATTAACTGTTAATTTGTTTACATTGTTCAGAAATCGATTTCATTGTTAAAATATGCAAATTGTTTGTCATAAATTATAATTTCAATGATTTGAAGATAGCAGTTGCTAGTTGTCGAATCAAGTAAACCAACTTTTCTCTTAAGAGCAATGTGGTATTTATTTTGCAGATTGCTGTTAACAAATTGTATGATTTTATTTCTACAAATATGTATGATAGCCGTTTAGCTGCAGATACCGTTTCAGAAATGATTTTCTGTGCTGTTCGGGTATATTTTTGCATGATTTTTATAGCAAAATTTAGAATTTATTGTCTCATGACTTTTTTGAAATGAATTTTATTTGAATGAACTTAGAGTGTTTGTTTAAATTCTTAAGTCCACGGTAAATCGCAATCTCCAAAATCCAAATTATTTCTGATCGATTGAATCTATCAACTAACATTAAAATATACATAAGAGAAATTTTTTTGTATTTAATTGGCCTTGCATACAACAGCATTAAATCATGATTTCTTCAGACAAATCCGCCGGAGTCCCTGGATCTTTTCTTGGACCTTATCATACAAAAATTGGTTCCGCTGATAACAGGTATATATCGTTCCAGTTTTCCGTTCATTTAATCGTTTGGATACTCATTTTTTCTTTTCTTTTTAGCATAACAAAATTTCTTTTGCTTTCTAACACAACACCAATAATATGGCGACCTAATCTTTGTATTTACTCATCTTATCACAAATTCTCCTAAAAAAAATTCTGGCGAATATTTCAAATAAAATGGACTATTTTATCTCATACCATACATCAATATTGAAATATTTAGATCTTTTAATAGCTGTCGTCGATACTACTGAGAGATTTGCTGGGGAGAATATAATTAAATCATGAAGTAGACTAGACGAGCTAAGATAGCTTGCAGGCTAACATATATGTTTATTTATTATTCTGCGATGATGAAATTAAAGGGCGATTCTTTTACTGAAGTGCTATTTTTCATTTCCAGAAGAAGCTTACGAGGAAGAAGAATTGGATTCCACAATGGTGTGGTATATTGTTTTGGCTTCGCAGCTTTTTAGAGTATCAGGAATGCATATTGTATCACACAAGGAGAAAATGTTAAATTTGTTGCGAATGATTATGCCCTTGACATGTCGCACGGCATGTGAGGTAAATTCATTTTTTATTTTTTGCCCCTTCATATGGAAACGCAAAAAAAAAGAGCAAATTCTTCGAAATATTTTTTTATTTTCTAAAAGGGCTTGAATAGTTTGCATTGTCATCCGAATAATTGTTGAAAAAGTTCACTTGGTGTATATCTGCAAGCAGATAATATAGGAAAAGCTGCGCTTTATATGGATTAATAAGAAAAGAAATCATGAAGTTTAATTAGTCAAGTAAAGACTCAAATTTTTTCATCGTTAAAAGCTTACCTTCTGTGAATGAGGAAGAGAGCATGAAGCCGCACTGAGAACAAACATTACTGAAACGCTTAAAAATGGGCAAACTTATGAATACTTATATTACAGCTGTCATGCAGTGCATTGGAATGTATGTTAACAGGATTAACAAGCATATATACTGACACCAACGAGCAAAGACGTGAGAAGCTCGACCAACCCTTTGAAAAGTATTTACCTATAAGAGTTCGTTTTATTGTTTTTTCCCGTGTAAATCAATTGATTTCATCAATTTATTTTTTATTTATATGTTTATTAAGGTTTTACAATATTTACAGTACAAATTTTAGACGATTTTAGGATTTGGAATAAAAACTGGACTTGAATTATGGACAATCACTCGTTTCATGAAAGACAAATATTCCATTCTATGTTTGATTCAAAGGATGTTTATTTTTGCAGGATTGGGCAAAAGTAGCGGACAAGAAAACCTTTCAGCTGAAATGGCATATACCAACCGAAGAGGAGTTTCAACTGGCACGCGATGTGCTGGACGAATTTTTTTATCCTGAGCTAGAAAAATTAGCAGATGCAGATTCTCTTTCTAAGTAACTCTTACTTTCATGTTATTTATTTGCTCTGATTTTTTGCTGTATGTTAATTTTCATCTTTCTTTTGTCCAGATTTTCTTCGAGTTACAAAGAATTCTAGAAAGAAACGAAAAACGTAGGAATTTAATAGGAGAATTCTATACAAAAAGGATGATTCGGATTGATCTAGAAGTTATCTTTAATTTTAGGACAGAAATGCTGAAATCTTTGGAAATAGTAGGCAGTTGCCTAGCTGGGGCATCAGCTGCATTACCACCTTTCGATGGAAAATTGATTCCATTAACGGATTCGCCAGTAAAAGTCTATCCTTTTCAATTTATCGCTGCTCCAAGATATATAAAAGGTATGGTTTTATCATATATTTTACTTTATTATTTTATTTTATTTTACCATATGTTTTATATTATATATTTTATACATATCCATATATTTTATAAAATACAAACTTGATATTACACAATGTAATTTGTATCAAACGGCTTGAAAACTATTTTTAGCGTTGTTCGTTATTGATAAATATCCAATTATTCATTACTTTTCGTCTTGATGACTTATAAAAATGATTTTGCTGACTTTACAGAAATAACGCATAAAGGAAAGAATGTGCGAGATTTTGTGTTAAAACGAATAAAAAATGTTGCGGAATATTTGGTACAAAATCGAGAAAATGATACGAAATCCTTGTCTGCTGTGTGCAAAATTTTACATATTCTTGTTTTTCAGCGTGGAATTGATCGGGTTGGTTTGTATTGTTGAATTTGTTGATTTTTCTTTTTCTTAAATTTGTGAGAATTGTATAATTAAAATGAGCATAAGTGAAAAGAAAAAGTCTGCAATTTTGAAAATTCGGTTGGAAGTTCCGCAATCTTGAAAAGAGGAACGATCCTAGACTTTATCGTGCAAAAAATATAGGAACTTTGGGATCTTACTGAAGTGATAAATATATATGTAATTGTTATCGAAGGTAGCATGTAGATTTTTTTCTTTGAATCAAGATCATTATTTACTGAAATATTCATACTGAGGCTTCTGTAAATCGAAAACGAATGCAGATTTATTTGTTCGAACCAATTCAAATGCTGTTATAAATTTTTTCGTTGATTTGTTAGGATATTTGCTTTTTATTGTTCAAATCGATCTTGAGCTTTTGCTTGCCTCATTCTATAATACTGATCAATGATAATAATAGAATTCAATGTCTTTCAGGCGAAATTCGATTTGCAAAACCAAAATTACATATTATCGAAAAGAATTGTTGGAGATACGGTACAGGGAAATAAAGCAAATATAGATCTGGTCACCACCGAATATCTTATGCTACAGCATCATGTTAGCATTAAGAATTATGAGTTATTGCCTTCTGAGCTTCAAAATTCTCTATATTATATGCTATAACGTTCCCATCAAATTCTGGATGCTAGCAGAATTATTCTAAAGATTTTGAATGGAGCAAGCACTGACTTTTATTGATAATAGAAAATTAATGCATCATTTTCGGGATAATTTTTGCTTTAAACTATTTTTATTCAAGTTAAGTTCATCTTTTCTCCTGTAAAGGAAAGACATATTTAGTCGCTATTTTGGGAGATAATAATATCGAGAATCTTTCCACAGTTTTAAATATTTAACATTGTTTTTGGGACTGAAAAAACCAAATTATAGAAGCGAACGCTGACACGTTCTGGATATTATTTTACTACGCAACATTTGGAAGTAATGAAATTACTGGTACGATTGGGTACAAGTCTGTATAGTGCTGTATGTTTTCATTATTTTTATGAATTTATGGTTAAAATAATGTGATTAGTCCTGATAAGATATAATAAACAGTATAAATTTCATATTTTTATCTATGAATAAGTATGAATGTTTAAATTTGGAGAATGAGCCAACAAAAAATATCGATTATAATTTATCGATGTAAATTCGAATATCATGTTCAGACACGAATTGATGCGCAAAGGATATTAGATGGCTGTGTTCAAACATTTCCTTATTCATATTTACTTGTGCTGGACGATATACTGGCGTTTCTGAAGGAATCACCCGATATATCTCACGAACAATTCAAAGTGATAATTATTTCTGAAACAAATTGAGAAAGCAGTTTTAATGATAGCGAACATGAGCCCTTTTGAAATGGATGAACTTTGGGAGTCTTGTATGTTCTTTTTGAGAGGCTATTGTAAAGCCATATCTGATTTGAAGTTATATCACTATCGAAAACATTTTATGGTAAATAAGCCGAATGAGATTCGAGATTATAAGTGAGCATTTTATGGCAATTAAATTGGTTATTAAATATAATTTGGAACATTTTCATGCCATTTTTTTTTTACAGGGTGCATTATATATGCTTCTAAATGGTAAGAGATTGGCCATTTGTGTTCGACAGAATTGGAGTACATTGTTACAAGTATGGCCAGCACTTATTGAAGCACAACATTCCGAAAAGCCTTCCGTAATTGGTCTTTTGGAACTGGCTCAGAACACTCTAGTTGATAATTTCGAATCATTCCAGATCAACTTTTGGGTTATTTATTTATTTATTCTCTTTTTTTTTTTTTTTTTCTTTTTAATGTGGAGTTCCTACAAATGTGTCATTCTTACTTAGGAATGATAAAAATTCATATAGGCCATCAATATTAATCGGAAAGATTAATTCATATTTACATTTCACAGGATGAATTTTCCTTCATAATGTCGATTAAAATGTCATTTGTTTTATTTTTTTTACCCGCGAACTACTTTTTCCGGACTACATTTTTGTTCAATATATTCGCTTTTTTTTGCTGTTTCATGAATGATTAAGTTCAATGATATATGGATATCATTTGTTTTTACGCGAACAGTATTGGAAATTTAATGTCATACTATTTTATAGCTAGAATTTTAGTTAATTCTGCTTATTGTTTATTGCGAATTTCTTGCATTATAGTTGCCAGATGAACCAATTGCTGCTGCTCGAGAACTATACGCTGCAGGTGGTGGTGAGAATATACATCAACCAGCATGGCCACTGCCTACTGATGAAGAGATTGAAGCTGCTGTTAGGAGAGAGAATACTGCATGCAAGCAGAAAGAAAAGTAATTTCAGAATTATTAAAGTCAACAGTAGAATTTTAAGCTGTTGTTGAAGATTATTCAGATTTTAAAGTAAATTTTTAGGAATGCCTCGTTAATTAACATATTTTTGAAAAAGCATCAATTAAATTGCTGATATCATATTATGCTGAAACGAAGTATGCGAATAGCAGTATGATTCATAGCATTTATCTATAAATAGGGCATCAGTTTTAAGCCAATTTTTTTTTTTTTTTTTCATAAGTTTTCGATTTCGCTTAAATTATTATGTTACAGATTGTATTACTCACTTTGTGATCGTTTGGTAGCACTCAGTACGGATGCAAATCTTCATTGGCGACATGTTGATATGGCGCAATCTTTACTTTCGTTACTCATAAGACGAGATATGCCTTTTCCACCGGATGCAGTTAAGTGAGTTTCCAGGATGATTCAAATTTTGGCTAGTCATTTGAGATAACTGTAGAATATCTTAAAAAATTGTATTATATGCTGCTTCATACTGTTTAATATTTTAAAGCATTATGACTGTTCAGCTAAAATCATTTTCATGCTTCTAAAAAATTAGAATAGTTAATCAGGGATTTAGAAAAATGCTGACAAGATTTCGATGGTATTATTTTCATAGATCAATCGTGCTGGTGCCATGAATTTAGTGAGAAATTATTTTAATCATTGTTAGGCCATCCTTAGAAGAAGACGATAAACTCAACTAAATTCAGTTTTTTTTGAGATGTGAAACATTTTGATGAAGTGCCATTTTCATTTATATTATTTACATATCTTGACGGAATAATTTAGTCGTTTTCTTTGTTTATAGATTGTTTATTCGATTACTTGTAAACGACACTGTTAAAACAAGACGCATGGCAACGGGATTGATAGCTGCCTGGTTACGTATCACGAAACCGCAAGCAGTAAAAATACCTTTTGAAAATCCAATTGAAGTAATGATTGTATTATTTACTAAAATAAAGAAAATTTTTGCACTTTTATTATGATTTATCCAAGGCAAATGAGGCAGTTATTGGAATGCACCTTTATCTTAGTAGCACAGGAATACCGTGTTCAAATTTTGGTCAGCTCTAGTGATGATCCAGTTAGCCTGAGAATGATAGTTGTTTGGAAGAGTAAAGAAGTATTTCAATCCATTGTTCGTAACATGTTCATTTTTGAAAATTGTTTGATTCCCCTAACAGTTGATTTTCTTTTTCTATTTTTGCAGGGTGAAAATATTGGCCCCGGAGCAGAATGGCCCATAAAATATGGCTTCCGAATGGACAATATGATAACAATGTATAATAAGGAAAACTTGCCGTGGACAGCAAAAGACTGGAATGCTACAATATTTTTCAATAAAACTCATTGGGGCTTCTATACCTGGCCAAAGTAAGGTTTACTATTTGTCTTTCTCAAAAATTTGAGGCCATCTTTAATCTTTTCTCTAAATGTTGGTGTCGAAATATTAATGGAAGATATAAAATAGTAATATATGCATATATTTTGGGCGGATCTCATATTTCTTGCAAATGATTTATATTGCGATAATCAATTCCTTATGATTATCATTCGGATTTGTCGTAGTATTCTTTAAACCGATATTTTACTGGTTCTGTTGTTCTGAAATTGAAAAAAAAACCATTCTGCTTGATGGAATAATAGCTTCTACTTCTTATGGTTTTCTTTGATATTGCCAAATATTGATTCTTGCTGAAATATAAACACTTATAGATTAAGCTATTTCCATTTAATCATATTGAGAATTCATAATGTGAAATATCTGAAGGGTTCTGAAAGTGTATGCGCCAGCGAATGAGCAAAAAGCGATTAATCGCAAACTGGAAGAATTAAATGAAATTGAACGTTTCGTTGTGGAAATGTTCTCTGATGATGAATTTGCGGAAAAATTTCGTCAATATATGAGCGTTGAAGAGAAAAAGGGTGAAGAAGCATTCGATGCCATAGCATTCGGTTTATTTTACGTCAGTTTTATTGCTCTTTGTTTTATTAGTTATAATCAGTATTGCTGATTATAACTAACAAATTTGCTGAAATAATTGTTAGTGAACTACAGCGATATTGTAATTCATGAGTGAATCAAGTGGAATCTTTTATTGCTGACACTAAGTCTTTTTAAGAAAGCCCATGTGTCAACATATTAGCGTAAAGTTGTAGAATTATTTGAAGATCATTCTGTGATATCGATCCTTTTTAATGTCTCAAGATTGGCAATTAGGATATCAGATGACTTTTAAAATGATTGTCTTCCTTTTTCATGTTTTATGACGATCATTTTGACTAATTCGATTATCATGTTCAGTGATTTTTATTGCCATTTAGAATCATTATGAGTAAAATTAGAAACGATGCATGCTCCCAGTTTTTTACTTTGAGTAAAAGAAAAAATTTTCTTTTCAGGGCATATTTAGGAACTACAACGATCTTCTGCTTCCGATTTTCAAGAAACATTTGGAAATTTTGCTGGCAAGTGATAAGGTTACATATTTTGTCTCTTTATTTTTCATACTTCAGATTAATTAACATAAGTGATGTATGTTCAGAATCTCTCTTGATGTATCAAATTCGCCGCAACTTATTGATACATAATTTGTAATAAATATTTTATTCTCCTTTCTTATTCGAAAAACGATATAAGGACAAACTTTGAATATTATTTTCCTTAATTTAACAAACCAAGTTTTTAGGAAGGTGATCAACGATTAGCATCAGAAATGGTTGCCGGATTGTTGAATGGTAGTAAACTTTGGATGTTCGAAAAGATTTCAGCAATGTCGAAATGGCTTAAACCTTTAATAAGTAGTTGTTTGGAAACAGTAAAAACCGAAAATGTTAAGAATTGGGGCACAGCTATTGCGACAGTTTTCGGTTCGGTTGACCCGAAAGCGCTTTCATGGTTTATTGAAATGCTTTTTGAACTTTGCATGAAGCCAACCGACAGCAGCTTTCATGCTACTACGTATGGATTTTTTCCATCAGTTATATTTGTTAAATTCCCAAAAACGAATGCATTTATTTTTCCGATTCATTATATAGGACAACTTGATTAATGTGAATAATTGTTCAGTTGAAGAAACTGAATTATCAAGTATCTGCAATTCCTGTAATAAAATTGAAAAGACTATTTTTTGCTTTATTGGAGAAATTTGAATTAAGCAATGGCAGATCTTTTTGCTGGTAGATGATTCCAAATGGACGGAAATATAGAATGCACATTCATGTGCTGTTACTAATATCAAAAAGGAAAAATAAGATGAGAATTGAGGAAATAAATAAATTTTTACCATGAGATATAAAACCAATGAACAACTGAACTTTCTAGGTATTCGTTTAACATGGTTTCTAGATATATGCCAAACGTAGTCAATAAAATAAAAAACTGCTACATTTTTGTTAAATTCATACATAGGTTGATTAAGGCAATTCTATTATAGGAGTTAATACTTATGCAATTGATGCTTAATGATTTGTTTTACATATAAGTATGTTATTCAGTTTTGATTCCACTTTATTCAGAAAAATTTTGGCTTAATTTCATTATTTAATCTAGTAAGGCAATATTGCATCTTACTTCAATCATTGAATTAGCTAAAAATCATTTTCGTTTCAGACGGATGTATTTTTTGCAAGGTGCTTTAAATCAATGTGAATGGCGAGTAACGGAACTATGGAATCAGCTATTTCAAAAATGTTTGGAAACTATGGAAGAATCATATCAAAATTTACGTGAGCGTATTGGCTCGAGTATTGCTACCATTGTATGGTTCGATTTGACTCATTTATACATCGATCCACGAATTCCGAAGAAATTTCATCCAATGAAAATTGAAGATGCAATGGGCAAAATTAATGCAAAAGTATATTTTACTAGAGTTTTTTGTTATTTTTATTGGCTTAAAAATTATTGAAGCGTTTGACCTTTTTTTTTTTTTTTTTTTTTTTTTTTTTTTTTTCTCTGAACAAATTATTAAGATTTAGTATGGGAACTTTGGATGCTTTGACTGAAGAATGGATAGAATTATGGTACGTTAGGTGAGAACTTGGATTAGGAAAAGAAAATTACCGAGACTTAAATTTATAAGCTTCTCTTATTGTAAGAAAAAACTCTCTCTCTGTTTGATGGATATCCCATATAATATGTATGGTTGTTTTCATTAAATGTAAGCCAGTATAAGTTAATTAGATAGTATTATAGAGATTCATTTAAATAAGCAGTGCTGCTAATCTATTTTCCCTTTTTATTGCAGTTAGAAATTTTATGGTCTGAAGTCGCAACTGCGAAACGAAATGGAGACGAAATGGATGATATTTCTATGGATAGCAGCTTGGAGATTATTAATGGTGAAGGTAACGGTCGGAAAAAAGTATGCTAGTTTTTTTTTCTTGTAAAAAATTTTGATTAAATTCTTAATTTAAAAAATTGGAAGAATTCAGTTATGATCAACCAATAATTTCTTTGTCGCTTATATTTCGCAGTTTCCAGGGAAGATTTTTTAGCAAATCATTAGAAAAAAGTCAATGATTTATTTAATAAACTGTAATTTCAGGCGATCATGACATTTAAGTGTGCATTGAATTATTTAAATGCGCATTGGGTGCACTCGTTCACTGCCCTACCGCCTGCTATTTTCAACTTTTTACCCTTGCTTATACATTTTGAAAATGAAACGAGGTATTTCAATTATTTTTTGGGAGATTATTTGTTGCTTACTGGTAACATTAAACTATAAAAATGAAGGAAAGCTTCATTCATGTCGAAAAAACATGCGCAAGTTTTTAAAATGCTTACTTCTGGTACCGGAGACTGTCTGCTAATGATTAGAGTGCGCATTCAATTACTATAAGACAAATTTATTGAAGAAAATTGCTGTTCATAAGCGAGACATTTTTATTATTTTTAAAATTCATTTCAGTGACGAAGAATTGAAGAATAATTGCCATGATCAGCTGCGGCAAGGGATGTCACAGACATTGATTACGGAAAAGAATGTGGAAATGGTCTTATGTGGTGTTAAAGAGGTTAGTATCGTCATATTCTCGTAATCATGACGCTTGGTTCCAACAATCAATTTTATTTTTTGAAAGAATTGAGGCTTTAAGAGAGCTTTGTGATTAATCGAGTTTACTTACTCAAGAAAATAAAGCAAGTAACTTTATTACATTGTATTTATCCGATATTATGTAAGTGAATTATGCTCTGATAGTGCAGCATCATTCCCAAATATCGATTCTTGACTATTGCTTAAGATTATTATTCGGTTAACAGTGGAAATGGTATTAATTCCCTACAGTTTAAACAACATATATATTTATAATTGAGTAAATTGCACCTTCCCAATTGCAGTTAACTTCATCCGCTGAATCATGGTGGAAACCGAAAGTTTCGTTGCTAAAATATTTACAAGTTGCTGTATTTTCCAATTTCTTCCTTTTCTTACATCATCGCCCATCATTACAAGCTATACTCTGCTCTTTGATACTTGATCCCAAATTTGAAGTGCGTGAAGCTGCTGCCACAACATTGTCGGGCCTTATTCATTGTCATTTCTTTGATGTGGATCACCTGATTATTGTAAGTTATGTATTTCTATATATTCATTTTATCTGTCTGATGTTAAGTTATGACATATAAAACAGTAATTAATTACTGCTTTGACAAAAATAAGTATCAAAGGAACTATATTATAGGTAAAGTGATACGGAAAATTGCTTTAGCAAATATATTTAAGCAATCAGAAATTAACTTTTCATTTCATACTTTTCTAATATTTGAAGAAATTAAGGAGAGATTTTACGAATGGTCTCGGGAGGAAAATGGTGTAAAAAGACATGCTGGCGTCTTAGCTCTTTCTGCTATTGTTCAGGCATTTCCATACACTGTTCCACCTTTCTTGCCGAAAATTCTGATGCAACTTTGCCGACATACTTGCGATAAACAACCTATGCAAGTAAGTTTTTTTTGCTTCTTTTCCAAATCTTGTGAGAAAAACCTTTTAAGTCGAGCTGCTAGATGAACTTTTGGGTCAAATATAAAAATGACCAATAAAATGATTTTGCCCATATATAAAACTAGGTGCCACTTTTTTCATATATTTTATTTTTTTGAATCCTTGATCTTTAATATGAAAATAAATAAATAAGCAACCCAAAAGTGTGGTGATATTTATGAATTTGAATTGTTCTGTGTTAGTTTATCCTAGACAACTTTAGTCATAATAAGGGAATAAAAAATAAGAATGAGATAAATAGTTTGGAATAAAAGGCTCGAAATATAGTTAATATGGGTTAATCATGATATCATCTTAACGATAAAAAAAAAAAGTTATTTTCAGAGTACAGTGAAAAAAGCGTTAAGCGAATTCAAGCGTACTCATCAAGATAGTTGGCATGAACATAAGGTGCAATTCAGTGAAGATCAGCTTTCAATCCTAACAGATCTATTCGTTTCACCGAATTATTACGTCTGAGCTCATTGGATGAAAGTTAGAATGCTAGCTTCCACAAAATGTTTAAAAGTTTAGAACATTTGCTTTGAAAATTTGAAATTCTTGATGCATGCAATTTTTGGAAATTATAGCTGGAAGTTATTGATTTTATATAGGGTATTTTTCAATTTTCTGTCGAGCGTTTTATGAATAGCCTTAATATGAAACTATTCCATACATCATTTTGAAACGCACGATTTCAAAGCTCAATGTTATTGTAATTAGGGTTTTCCACTTTTTTTCTTAGATGTCGTTTAGTTTTGTTGAATCGATGACATCTGTCTCTCTTTCCTTCATATATTTTAATATGAATAATCTAGACACAAATTAAATGCATCTCGCTACTATTGGGGGAAGTTCGATTGCTAGCTATAAAAAAACATTCGAATGTTAGAAATTGATTTATTGCGCCATCCTTGCTATTCAAAATCTTTTTTTTGAATACTACTACTGTGAACATTGAAGACTATACGTTATTTATAGTATCATTAGCAAAAAAAATAGCACAATACTATATTAATATGGATTTTTATAAAAGTGATGACGAAAAGTTTATCTGTCATTCGATGTTATGGATTTATGATTGATTTATTATGCCATTCTTGCTGTTAGAGGTACGAGGGTCGAATTTGGAATTTCATATTGAATAAATGATACTCACTGTAATTTGTTTGTTTTTTTTTTTATGAAGCTGTGATGATATTGAGTATATTCAATGGACTTTCTTCATTTTTCCATTGTTTCCAATGGAAAAATATTTTGCTTTACATTTTTCTCGTATTTTTTGAGATTGCATGTTGAGGATTCCGTGCATAATAAAGTCCATCTCATTTTTCTTTATATTGTTATCATCGCTGTAGTCTTCCATTTTCAAATCTTTTTCTGATGCTAAACATTATCATGCAGAATTCCAACAGACACTAAGCAAACATTTACGTTATTCCTACTATTTGGCTTCTTTTTTTTATACAAAGAATGCACAGAAGATGGCAGCTTGAATATTACAATTCCTTGTCTTCTAGGTATTTCTGAATTTTTTTATCATATTGAAAGCTCATGCGACCGATGATTTCATTCATATGAATTATTGATTGTAAAGTTTTTCATGTGAATTCCATGAAAACCGCAATTTTAGTTAATAAATGCATTTATTCATCAATTAAAATGATGGTTTCTATGGAATTCACATGAAATTGCAAGATCGGAAATACGATCTGAAATATAAAATTCCAATCTATTCACTTCCATTGTTCTTAATGAAGGAAGTAGAAATTGGGTTTATTTTTGAAAAAATATTTTTGCTCTGGTTTAATTATTATAAGGAATGATTTATGGTAATTATTTTTGGTCACTAATTATTCATTCTGTTTGCCTTAAACAGTTTTATTTCATTCTTTCCTGTGATCTTTTTTTGTTTATCTTAAACTTCGTTCAAATGAAGATAAAATTGTTGATTTTGCAAAGTTTTTACATCGGAAAGGAATTCATCTTCTTGAAAATCTTACTTGATTTTATTTCGAACTAGAATTTGAGACTGTATTCTTGGAACTTTAATGGAGTTAAAAGTAGGTAGAATAAATCCTATTTATTATAACTTTGAAGGAAAAATAGCAAGGAATAATTGATTATCAGAATTCTTGTCCTTGATCAATGTCATCTGTCTAGAATCTCACTGAGCATGTGGATGTCTAGGCTCGACGATTTCCCTTAGCTGGACCAAAGTGTCAGACATGTTTCAACGATGATTTCGAGAAATTTTCTGTAACATTTGCCATCTGTAGTATCATAAAGTACATGAGTAGAAATATAAAATATTGCGGAAGCATAACTATGCTACCTTGACGGTTTTAAATTGAAAATTCTGGAATTTAGAGAAGATCCAGCTCATAAACATCTTAACAAGATCTAGGATTTTAAATATTTCAGGATTTTAAAAAACATATTCCAGGATTTTAAATTCCTTCCTTGTCACTGATCCTAGTTTTTGTAAGCTTACATGTTATGTGAATTTTAGACAAAATTCCAAGATATTTTGATGTTTTAATAATCCAAATAGAATTCCTCATTCAAGACTGCTATAAATTTCTTTTTATAAATCATCAAAGTTTCATACAATGAATTTTTATTGAAGAAAAAAAAAAAAATTCTCCATACTGTATTTGTATATTTTCTTCATTTAGGTTATTTTGCCACAGTATGATATGAAATTGCTGTTTTATCTCAAAAATTTCCTCTAAAAAATGATGAGATAAAAAATGGAAATTCAAAATATTGTTCGTGCTTGGTTAGCATTCACTGTATTGCAACTTTTTGGTAATCTACAGCAATGTGTGCATCGGAAAACTTTTTTAGAAGTCTTGCTACGCCATAAAACTGCTACAAGAGGTTAGTTATTAAACAAAATCAAAATTTAATATATAATGACAATTGTAAAAACAAAATTATGTGTACATTGCACTTAAAAAAACGTTTGTCTCATTTTTTCATTTATTTTATTAACTATCATTTATATGTAAATTGAGGATTTAATTTCTTTTTTTTTTTTTTTTTTTTTTTTTATGATTTTTAGATACAACACCTATCGCAGCATCATTTTTCGTTCATTACTGGATAATACTACTATTGCGTCTCTTTGTAATTTATTATTTTGACTGTATACCACTTCATATTTTTCATATAATCTGTTC
The DNA here is from genome assembly GCA_028564675.1 of Onchocerca lupi. Lineage (NCBI taxonomy): Eukaryota > Metazoa > Nematoda > Chromadorea > Rhabditida > Onchocercidae > Onchocerca > Onchocerca lupi. The sequence goes on along the minus strand of JAOVVO010000411.1, from coordinate 15,255 downwards.
ATTAACATCGGCTACTTTTCTTGGCTTCGAAATTTTTTATGCTGAATTTTTGGAAAAATCAATCGCTATGTATATACAAATTGCTTTATCTGGTTAGAATTTTCATTGAATTAAAAAAGAAATAAAAACTCCGACTCGGAAATCGTTAAATAGATTGATATGCAGAATATATGAAACCATTAGCTAGAAATTTGCATTATTTCTTATTGAAATGCAAAAAAAAGAGAAAAAGAAAAAAAAGACCTTTATTTACTAGCAGAACTAATTATCAACAATCAAAGAAATAACTTTTTCGTATAATTGCAAACATTATTGTTTGCTTATTTCAAAATGTTTGCTTATTTCTTTTTAAATTATAGTGATAATTTGAAGAAAATGATGAAATTAATAAGTTTTTGATTCATTTTCCCATCAGTTATTTATACATTCTCGTTCTTAAGGTTGTACCGTATTGATTATTATGTGTAGCTGGAAATACTTATTCGCAGTTACCGAAAAGCCAGAAAAAAAGCGAAAAAAATTGTCTGCTGTACATATGATGGAGCATGATTATATGAATATCAAAAAGCAAAAGTAACCAATAATACAGTTATTAATTAGTTTTGTATTGATAACAAAGAGAGGTAGAAAGGAATGAGGAAAATGACCTTTCTGATTCTTCAGCTTTCTATGTTAGATATGAAACTCGAACAATGCGATTCCTCAACATTAGCTCGAAATATCTTTGATTTTACTGGATAATCAATTGATATATATATATTAAAAGTAATATTCGCCTTTCTTCTTTTGTCTTTCTATTTTGACGTTTTGTTTCTTCTTTCGTCAAATTTTGTCATTTTTCCATTTTCTCCATTTGTTATATAAAACATTTGCGTATTCAGTTAGGGATTATGATAAAATTTAAAGATCATAGGGTTATATGCAATAGAACACCAAGAAGTTATATTAAAATGTAAAATCCTGAAAATGTTGGTTAGAATTACATAAATTTCTCTAGATAACAGATAACAAATCATCCCATTTAGTTTCCTCGTTAAATAGACAAACAGTAGTTTAAAGTGTTTAAATCGTAACCAACCAATAAAGTCGGAAGTATCTCCTCAATTTTAAAGCTCTTTTATGTCTATCAAGCACTTAATCATGTATTTTGCTATTCTGCTGTCGAAATATTGTTTAGTTTTCAAAAATGTTCTTTTACGAGATAAAGAATCATTGCATGATATATGTACAGTGGAATTTAATATCACAAAAAAACATCGTATTGCCTTTTAGTAGTAAATTTTAACATATGCCTGCTGCATTCTCCAAAAGATTTTCTTCTTTTTCCAGAACATTTTCCATAGTGTCAGATCCTTCTATCTAAGGAAAGAGCATATTTATATTAGGATATTCATATTTATTTTTCAGTGTAAACGACGAGATATTTCTCATTGCTTTCGACTTAATCTCCATGGAATTAAATTTTGCTAATAACATTTTCTTGGGGCTTTTTTTTTTTTTTTTAAAAACTGACATAGAATACGGCTATTAAGTTAAATTCTTTTTAAAATTAACTCACTGTAATATAAACGCGAAAATGAAAATACACTCCAGTTTAAAAATTAATAGTTGCAAGCTTTACCTGATTTCGTGTTGATTTAGCCACTCGTATCCGACGCTTAATAATAACAGTTTGGCCTGGTTTTATGCCTACTGCTTCTACAAATGCTCGAGGCAAATGTTGCAATTTCATGCGTTTTTTCATACCCGTTACAGGATTCGTAAACATCACAATATTAGGCATGTCATCTTTTGATGTCCTTTTCTCCATTTCTTGAGTCTCTGATAACAAGATTTTTTCGGACGAACTGTTTTGCGGGTTTTCAATAGTACCCTGATTGGTTTTCTAAAAAAAAATTGGATGAATTCATCACATTTTTCTTCTCTATCAAGAAAATCATATCCGACCGCAGTCCAACATCAGCAATGCATATGTAATAGAACTGTCTAGAATTTAGTTAAAATAAAAAGACAAAAAATAACCTTGGTCTCATCTGAAAAGGATACAACTTTTCGTCGTTTTCGTAAAATGGAAGGCTTACATGCATGCAAACGTTCAGATGGTTCCGGTCGTGATACAGAAGGCTAAAATCATAATTAAATTCAATTTTTCATTGGTCAAAACTTTAACAAACATATTTTCAATGTTTATTTTTTATTCATTTCTTCCTTGCAGTCAGTGATGCAAATTATTATTTCGTCAAAAATGATAGCTCATCTTACATCTCAATAAATTACAGCAGCCGTTGCGGGAACACCTTTAATTACAGAGAAGGTAAAACTGTGACTAGATAGCAGAATTATTATTAAGTAGTAGAATGACTATTTAAAAAACGAGAGCTATAACCATAATGACATCTTATAAACGGAATCGATGATATGTTTTTTTACGATAACCGACATATATCATCCCGAAAGAATTGAAACAAGAATAAGTTCGAAATACGTGCCATTTCATCGAAATCATCATCATTAGCAAGACTTTCAAGATATGTTAATGTTTTGGCAACAGGCTGTGATATCGAACGCTGTAAAAATAAATGAGGAGCGAAATCTTCATGTGATGGATCGTTGGAAGGTCGACCTTGTCGAAAATGCACACTGCATACCTGTAAACCAGAACGAATGATAATAAATTAAAATAGATAATAGCATTGAGTAAACAAGAGTGGGTTTATTTTCTGTTTCATTTAACGAAAAATGATATGATTTGAGATAATACTAAGCCTCATTTTATAATTCGACATTTTGGGAACGATATTTCACAATATTGAAAGCATGCTTCTAGTAGTTTCACATAGTTGAAGCGTCAATGAAATTTTAATCGAAAACAAAATGTTCCAAGAATTATGTGCTCCAAAATTCAATTGTGATTAAACGACTGATGATTAAGTTTCAGATGAAAGTTCTAGCTGCTTGATTCATCTTTTTCTGTACAGGGAGATAATGTAACTCCTCTAGCAAATAAACAAAATCAGTACGACGTCATGATAAACAAAATTTTGTTAGCTCTGGTTTAAAGTTGATTTAAATACATGATTAAATTGGATTAAAACTCAATTCTAGACTTAAGCTATTTAAATACAGAATAAAGCTAGACAATAGTTCAGTCAAGGATAAGAATTAAAAGCTTGGGTTGAGAATCATACTTAAGTTCGAAATTTAGTCTTCACCTAGAACTGTATAACATGTTGTCGAGTATTAATCAGCAGTATGATGTTTCATACTGCTGATTAATAATATGATGTTTCGGTAACAAATTAAGAGGATACAATAACTTGATCGAAACTATCGGTAGGTATAGATAAAAAAGTTCGAAATAATCCTCCTAATAGGTTCATTATGTCATAACAAAGCAATTAGAATATACTAATATGGTGAAATAACAAACCTTATCTTTGGGTGATAATTCTCGATCACCAATAGCACATAACCATTTCACACGTTTCAAACCTGGTTCACGTGGAATTCCATAAAATCTCAATGCTGGACCATTCGTACGCCGATACCAACCACAGAAAATACACTTTTCCATTGCTTCGAAAATAAATAAATTTATCATTCAATAAACCTTCGTAAACGATTATCATATCGATTAACCGGTTGATTTTTATTATCAACTGATAAATTCATTAATGATATTATCTTATAAAATTACTTCAAATAGTAAGAATTTAAGATCCCAACTCCACGAAAGAAACGAACAAACACAAGAGGCGGAATATTCGGAATGCTGCAATAATTAGACAAATTGCAATAAACAGCATCTCTTTCGTTTCTCGGTAGCGTCTAAATCTATTTCGTGATGTAAATGAAAGTTGAAATTAAATAATATGAAAATTTATATTTCCTGCCAACATCATTTTTTACAATTCAATTTTGATACTTTTCGATGGTCCAAATAAATTACTGTTTTGTCAATTAAATTTCTTGAAATCTTTAAATTTTAAAATTTCGTCATCTTTTAATAGATATTCTTGATTAATTATTAAAATTGATCAGTACATTATGTTATTTTTTTATGATATTCTTATATATGTACCAATGAGATAATTATTTTTTATCCTTTAATATCATATTTTTAAAAGAATCATTTTACTCGTTTTATATTTGAATTCGAAAATCAAAAAAAAAATTTTTTTTTTCGGAAAGAATGTTTGAAAATTTTCAAATAATAAATTTTTTTCCGTTCGAATGAAAATAAAACAGTAATTAAATATAAATAATAACTAACTATTGATAGTTTTCATCATGTCAAAAAACACGAATTTTAATCTTCACTTTAAAATTACCATCCTTCGATGTAATTGTATATGTGATCATAACTGCCGTCTCAAAACTATCGTAATTCCGATACAGCTATATATTAGAAAAATTATCATTTTAAGACTACGACCGTGATTAACATTTTAAAATTATCATATAACACATTCCGATTATCACGCTTATCTGATATCTTGTCACTCACTTTAATTTTTTATGAGGACTTAATAATTTATCAGCTAATTGAAACTTGTCTTTTCATATCACTTGCCATCTGACTAATATATATACCAAATGTTTTCTTGCTTAAAAGTTCAGGATTCCCGGTGTTTTAGATCTCAAAGATTTTTTCTCCATGAGATGTATAAGTTGACAACGAAGATTATTGCCCTAAGGAAAACACTTTTTTTTTCAGATTTAAAAAAAGTAAAAACACTATTTCCTATATATTAACTTCAATTATTGAAATTTTCTAATTTGATGGATAAATTTGAAATTAATGTTAGATTGTCTATATCAGTGAATTTCGCATAAGAAGTAATGAAAGATGATTTGATGAATACACGATGAACCGGTTGGTTGCTTTCCGGTTAATTCTACTTTAATTGTTAATGTTTTGGGGAATGTACCAAATAAAAATAAAAGTTGAAAGAAATCATTTTCGATCAAATTTTTTGTGTCATTTCAATGCACAAAGTACTGCAATTCATTTCATATTTCGTAATGTCCCAACACTTCATTTTACACCAAATATTCCTGATTAGACTTTTTACCTCTCTCCGTTCAGTTATTTTCCGATTCGATCATATCAATTATTGTATGGACAGTTTAATCATAATTTAATCCTTTAATAATGTTTCAGTTTTTTTTTTTTTTTTTCTATAATGATAAAGCTTATTATTCGATTCGATAATTATTTCATTCCAAATTTACAAAATGTAAGTCTTAATTGAATGTAAAAAATAAAAGAAAGAATTTCAATTTTTTCTTAATTATTTCTTAATAGAATAAACACGTACATACGCCTTATTGTTGTAGCACTATGGCATTATTTTCTCCTTCATTTCTTTATTTTTGGGCCAAAATTATGAGCAAATGTTGAAATTTTAAATGCTTATTTTTTCAAAGGCGAAAAGAAAAAAGCATAAACTTCATTAAATGACAAAATTGAAATAAATTATTCTCTCTTTCCCTGCCCTTCCATTTTTGCCATTTGTTTTATATCTAAAAATTTCAAAATATGAAATTTCTCGCTCTCTAAAAAAAAAAAAAAAGGAAAAAAAATTGTTTCGTGTACTTACCATAGAATGAACATACACAAACTGTGAAAGCATTTACCTGTTTGATTTCTACATCCATTACTCTCCCAAACTGAAAGAATATATAATAACTGTTTCATCATAATTCTTTGTAAGTTTTCTGATTATTTTAATGCCATAACTTTGACACTTTTATGACTAGAAATCCATTTGATCTGATGGATAAGTCTCGATAGACGATGCAGGTCAAGAAAGTTTAACTTACAAGTTCGCATTTTTTCGTTCCCCACTTTTTTGTCATTTTCATTTCTTTTTTTTCCACCTTTTCCTTTATCCTTTTTATGCTATTTTGTTAGTTTTAATTTTGACAGTGGAATGATTTATCCGAATATTTATGCCAAAAAAAAAAAAAAAAAAAAAACTAAAAATTTTTAGAAAATCAACTAACATCTTATATTCATTAGTAATTTTACATAGAACATTATAGTGACGATCATGCAGATATTTTCCATAAAATGCTTTCTCCTTCCCATATCATTGGAATAGAAATGAGGATTCATTTGGATGTTGAAATGATTGTCATAAAAACTCTCCTTCAGAATATTTGTGATAAAAGTTACTAAATATATACATGTATGAAGCCTTCGAATTTTGAATCTTCTTTGCGAACGCTATTCGTTATGATCATCAAATTAATGAGAAAATCTATTGTTTTCCAAATTACAGATCAAGAGAAGTGTACTTACCAGTTGGTAATTTTTGGTTTCTCTTTTGGCATTTTTTCAAAATTGATTTGAAATGAATCGGTTTGTTTGCTCTTTGCTTCTCAGTCGTTTTAATTTAAACTTGATTTTTTCTAAAAAAAATTTGTTATATTAGTGATATGAATAAAAAATAAACAAAAATTTGTGTAATTTGAAATTGTTATTTTATTTTCTATTCATAAAGAAATCCAATATTCCATCTTTTTCTTATTGCGAAAAAAAGTGAAAAAATTTGATCTAAATCAAAACGCTATTATTCGATTTTTTTTTCATATGTCAGAAAAAAAAGTGAAAAATTTAGTCCAAATAAAATAAAATAAATTGATAGAGTCAAATAATTTGATCGAATTGATTGATAACATTCGAATGATTCTGAAAATTGAGAAACTCAACAAATAATCTTTTTGCATGGAAAGATTATTTGTCAAATTTATCATTTGTTTGGATATCATTATTATTGATAAAACTAGTTGTGTTGTACCTGGCCACACTCCGCGTGGCCGGCTCCAGCTAGTCTATATGAATAAAAATGTAAATGTTCGTTTGTTCAAAATCTTAAATTTCCGAAAGTTCATACTTATCGCTTTGAAAATTTAGATACAACGTTGTATTCGAATATGTGAATATTTCTATACACTTTTTAATATACGCGAATTGCTGCAACTTAGTCTAGTTAAGCTGAAAAAAATAAAAGAGAAAGCGCATATTTCTAGTATTCGGGAAAGAATTTGATATTTTGTAATTTGATTTGTGGTTTGGTTGAATTGGAGATTGATTCTTACCATTATCATTCGGCTAGATCAGCAATAGTAGGTATGAGGAGGTTTTTTGTGTCTTGCGTTACAGAGATGAATCCTGTTGAGAAAGATTTTGTTGATTGATGAAGAGTGATTCTTCGTAGCAAACAATTATCAGAGAATATCCTGGCAAATTGATCTTTAGATTATTCTTTCCTTTTTTGCTAGTAGAGAAGACTGTTCAACTGAATTATCGATTGTTGATATTGTTGAGTCGCTCTGAACTGTCGAATTAGAACCGCTAGAACTGCAAACAATTGCTGTTGCTGCTTCGATATGTGTCGTTGTAAAACTATCGCTCTGTCGGTGTAGGAACTCCGAACTGAACTCGAATTATCGAATTTGAATTGATTCCACTTCAAAACTCGAAGCTTTTAATTCCTTTCGAAGCTACTCCTCCTTTTCTGATTTCCAACATGTCACCTAATCATTGGTTGATCTCACTTTGTTTATCTATTAATTGGAGCGTTTTGGCGGGAAACATATTTATCCTTATAGAAAAAAAAGTAGGTATGCCTGCATTTAAATACTCCTATTTAAATGCAACGTTGTGTCAAAATTTTAAATCAGTCGATAAAGAACCTGAAAACATTGTATCAAAATGAACAATGCGGAAAGTAGACGCGTTTAATGAAGAAAGCTTGATCAATAAATTCAATCCGCTCATGAAGGCTGATCAATAAATTCCATCCACTTATGAGACGTGGTCAAAGCAGAAAGTAGAAATAGTTCAGAAATTCAATCTCTTCATCTACTTTTACCTGCGATAGGTGTAACATGTGAAAAAAAAAAAGTAGTATATCTATATAAAAACACATGCCTATTCGAATAGTGTTGTATTAAAATTTGAAAGCAATCGATGGGCACTTTCGCAAATTCAAGATCGATAGCGAGGAACATTTACATTTTTATTTATATAGATTAAAACAGTACTTTTTTTTATCATTCTTTTTTTTTTTTTTTTCAGTAAACTTCTTATTTTGTCTTTTGTGATCATTGTTATTGCTATTACCATATTTGTTATAACACCTTCATCAGTATTTCACTGTATACGCTACGAGTAAGTTTTGAAATTTTTTTGAAAAGAATTAGAAATATGAGATATATGATAATGAGAAAGAAAAGTTTTGTATTGATTCGAAAGTTTTGATCATTTATCAAAAAATAATATACTAAGGTTATTAAATAATTGTAAATATTTTGGAGAGGACTTATAGACTACATTTATGATGAAAAAATTGGTAATTCATAAATTCTAATTGTTGTTAATTGACGCTTAAATCAATTTTAACGATAAATAGTCCGTTGATGAATTTACATCTTTTCAATATAAATTTACTTAAATTTGATTCAAGAAAGAACTAAGTGATTTTTATATCTCATATTTTCATAATTGTTAGCACTTACAAAATTAATTTAGACTGCCGAAGCCACCAAAGCTAGAAGGTATTTTAGCGGTGAATGATATATTAACTAAAGCAGATTATCTTCTGGAGCATAAAATTTTTGGCCCAGAATCAATTCTTGTAGATAAAGGTTAGTATTGTTGAAATATCTCAGAATCTGGATAAATTTTAATTTTAATAGAATTTTCATTTTAAATATGCTTTTATTAGTAAGATGTCTCACTCGAATTTAAATAGTATATTTCGAATGATTCCATACGGTCACATTGTTTAATCTAAGTTTCATTAAAGTATAGTTTATAAAGTTGCAAGAAATTCCTTTTTTTTTTGTACCACTGAATCTTTTCTTTTTTTTTTTTGGGAATAATTTTACAATTTTTATTCAGAATGTTTCAAAATATATCTAACCATTATTGTGATTATTATCATTAATGTATTATTAATATCATTATTTATTTTTTGACATTATTATTATTGGAGGTATCAAAAGTTTTTTTTCTTTCTTTTTATTTCTTATCTAGGTTTCATTTCTAGATGGTATTACGACAGGAACACAAAATGCAGCAGTAATTAATATCAAGGATGGAAATATTCAGAAAATTTTTAGATTTTCATCGATCAATCCTGATCAATGCGGTTATTTTTCACTTCCCCTTGGGAAAAAAAATTTTAGTGTTAAGTAAATTACCGATATATATGTATTAATTGAGATGCTGAGTCATTCATCATTTCATTTTAAGGGTAAGTTTTATTTTACCCGTTTTTGACAGTAATTAGCAGATTAACGGCATATCATTAAAAAAATGGATTTTTTTTTTTTTTTTTTTTTTTTTTATAAATACCAATAAATGGTGGAAATTTTCTATTTGTTAAATTCATATTTTCATTTAAATCTAATTTATAAACTTTTATCCTCCTCGTATAAAATTTCCCGACAATTATTCCATTTATTAAGACGGCAAATTTGATACGGAAGCGAAATGTGGTCGACCGTTAGGTCTTCGTCGTCTAAATAATGAAACTATAATAGCTATAGATGCTTATTTTGGTATTTTTTCCATTAATTTAGAAGAAGGTAAGAATTTTCTATATGGTTTTATAATTATTATTTGAATTTTTATGCGAATTTTCTTCTGAATTTGATCATTACTCTTACTGTACACTGCATAAGGTTGATGAAAAAATATATAAGCAAGCGCCATCTAAAAGAACCTTAAAATGCCAAGTTATCAAATTATCTTATTTAAATTATTTTTTTTTTTTTTGAAATGATCTAACGTCATTTTTAAATTTCAATAATTTCAAATAAATTTTGAAAATGAAATAATTCTCCTATCAAAAACTGCTTTATATATATGAAAGAACAATCAAATTATGCATTTACTTTCAAAATCAAAAATGGAAAAAAAAAATTTGTTCAAATGTCTAAACAGTATTTGATATAATACCCAATGCGAAGATCTGTCGTGAAAGTAAATTTTGTGAAAGAAACGATTCCTGTTAAGAGAAAGAATTTATTAAAAGACAGAATAGTTATGAACAAACAACTATCCGAGAATATCCAAATAACTTATCATTGGATATTCTTCCCTCTGTCGCTCAAAATATGACTATTGCTCCTTGATTGTGGATTGTCGTGCCGATTCGAGTCGACTGTCGCTGTCGTCGTTGTAGAACATTGTTGTAGAGAATACTGGATGCTCGTTAGCCAACTTGTAAAAAGACCTTTCTGCTCCAAAATCTCAACCTCTTATATCTCCTTATAAATATCCGCTTATTAATTTACCAATTAACAAAGATGAGAATACGTGTTTCATTGGGTTCTTATAAAAATAAACTATTCTAAGCTTCTCCTCCTCTCTTACTAGAAAATCTCCAACATGTCGTCTCAAAATTGATCGATTTCTCTTTGTCTATCAGTTAATCGGAGCGTTTTGGCAGTAAACATGCTTATCGTTTTGGCGGGAAACATATTTACCCTTCTGTTTATCGGCCTGTTGCTCCATTTGAAACTACGCCCTCCTTGACCTTCAACATTCCTTTTCACATTAATTATATTTTTCGGTTTTTTCCGACATTTCGTGAATTGCCACTTATTAATTTACAATCAACAAAGGTGAGAATCAGTACTTCATTTGCTTCTTATAAATGTAAGCTAATCTTAATAATTTAGCATAAAATAAGAGAGCATCATATATAATTATAATTTAAGGGCAACATATGGCAATACTAAAAAATCTTGCGGAAGTGAATGGCGAACCATTGAAATTCTTAAACGATGTAGATGTAATAAATGACGATGAGCTGATATTTACGGATTCTTCTAGCAAATGGGATTGGCGCCATTTCATGAATATCCTTTTAGAGGGTATTCCCAATGGAAGGTAATTTTACAATCAATTATCATTATATTAAACGATCATTGATGAGATTTTTGTAATGACAATTCTTAATGCAATAAAATATATATTCCAAAATTTTAAGAATGATTTTTGTTTTTCATTTATAAAAATGAAAAAATAATATATCAATTAAACAAGTTTGGCTATAATCTATAGATCAAGAATAAAATTAGAAGTTAGAAGAATAATTTATTGACTTTCGAATGTAACTGTATTTTCTTTAAAAAAAATCAAAATTTTCAAATAGCAATTATAATGCTTTTTTTTTTAGAGTTTTACGCCTAACACTATCAACTGGAAAAATTGATGTCATTATGAATAAATTATTTTTTCCAAATGGTATTCAGCTATTTCCCGATAAACAATCATTTCTAGTTGCTGAAACCGGTGCTGCTCGTATTAAACGGTAAAGATTTTTAGATTATAATTCTGGCTATCATTTCAATAAAAAGCGTAATTATTAACAATTCTTGGAACAAAACCCTTACTTTTTTTTTTTGAAAAATTGGCGGGCACTTAATATTGTTGGTGACATTCAAAAACGTAAATCTGCATAAAATATGAGAGCAATGTCATCATCCAGGTAATATGTAAATATTTGCAGATATTGGATTGCAGGCCCAAGAATGGGTGAAACGGAAATCTTCGTTGATAATTTACCCGGTTTCCCGGAGAATATACGTTCAGGTAGTAACGGAACATTTTGGGTAGGTTTGGCATCGGTACGTCACAGCGATCGATTCTCATTGTTGGATTTCCTCGCTGATAAAGTATACATGCGAAAATGCATTCTTCAGGTAATTAGTTATAAATTTGATAAATAACAGTGAAATTTCTCTAAACTTCAAAATTGAAACAGATGAGATTCGAATAAATCTATCTTTCTCAAAAATTCCATAAAAAGTTCTTTCCTACTGTCTGCATTACTTTCGAATATTTTACGGATGGCCATTAACCAAAGTTTCATTTAGTTAGTACCGGACCGATATTGGCAATGGCTAGTATTAAAGTTTGTTAAAAAGCATGCATTGATTCTGCAACTTAATGAAGAAGGTCAAATAGTAGCCAGTGCACATGATCCAAAAGGTCAAGTTATTGAGGCTGTGTCACAAGTTACTGAAACCGATGAATATCTTTACTTAGGCTATTATCGTGCTCCCTTTATTGCTCGTCTCCGTAAAGATCTTATCGTTAACTGAAATGTACATAAATCTTTTTGATGTGCATAGTAAGAACAAAATTATTTATATTTTATGAATTGAGTTAAATTTTGTCTTTTTATCATCTTTTCCGTGATAAAACGGAATTCAGAAATAGTAAACATCTGCCAAGTTATTCATTGTATTTGATCTATATGAAAGTTCTTACATGGTAATAATTATATTTATAACTTAATTGTGCATAAGAAAAGAAAATCTTCAACGTTTTGATTACGCTTTGTAAAAACGTGTAATATATTAACAGATTTTAGCAATTATCAAGATCCCTATATATTTTGATAAACAATGTTTGCTTTGAAATTCACTTCGGTTTATCCTCTACAGCTTCATTCAATTTTTTCATAAATCTAACTTTATTTATCTTTTTTTTGCAGCTTTTGCTTCTGGAAGAATGATGTAAATATTATCTTTATTTAGACTGATTATATATATCCGAAAGTAGAAAGCTAAGCAATTTTTGATTAAATAATGTTTCATTTTTAATTCATATTTGCTTGTTAATAACGAAAATGTTGAGACTTTTTGTCTTTTTTTTATGTTCTTTTTCCGAAAAAAAAATGATACTAAAAGCAGAGATTGGATAAGATAGAAGCGTTATATTTTCGGTTAATAGCTGTCAGAAAAGTTTTTTTTTTTTTTTCATGTTGTGATTGCGATGAATCATGTGAGAAAGGTTTTATTGATTAATGGAGGATTGATTCTTCGTCTATGTCAAAGATAGAATAAAATCAGACAATATCACGATTGCAATTGATCGCTTTGTTGTAGGAGAAGTGGACTGAGTTATAGGTGAGTTGGATTGAATTGGAAGATATTGATTATCGAATGAGTTGAGTGATTGGGGTTGAGTAAGTGAAATACCACTAATCGAGTGACGACGATAAGCTCGGTTTTATATCGATAATCCTTGATCTTGTAGTAGGCGATGATTTACAATATATTAATTATGCTAGTTGATTATAGAATAAAGGATGTTATATAATACTTAAAATTTTAAACAATACACCAAGCTCCAATTCTTGTAACATTCCAGACAGTTAATATGAATTTCAACATTTTAAATAGTGCATAAAAACTTATTTAGTTAATCGGAAAATGAGAGAACGAAGGATTTTGCATCAGACTAAAGAATGGGATACAAAATGTTCTATTTTATCATATTTATATTTCGTAAATTTTCCGGAGAGAGAGATGAATGAAATGAATCCTTGAGTTCTTTCAAGGAGGAATTTGGGTATTATAGCAAAATTAATTTTTCTTGACTTTGTTATTTTGCGACACTTTTTGTTCGTAGTCTTATTGTTCAATTTTCTGCTTTGATTTCTCTAATATTGATGATTGAATTCTTGAGTTTTCTTTGTCATTGACTTTTTCTGTATCCATTTTTTTTTGTTCGGGTAAACTTCAATTAGTTTTGAATATGGTTAATTCCGTACTAGTTCATCATTAAATTTTGGATTCTTTTCAGAAAACTTTCTTCAATCAGTCAATTCCAGATTGGTTCAATTGTAAAAATGATTGCGATTGTTAAATCCATTTCTCCCTTTGGTTCATCCAGCATCTTATATGCTCTATCCTTGTATTTGATGTAACATAATGCATTGTTGTAAGGATTTTTGCAACGAAAATATGTTTATTTCTTTCTTTTGCATTCTGCTACCGTATAATCTGATTGAAGACGACAATTCCGCAAGCATTATTTTCTCTTGGATGTTCCATTAGTTGTCTGGGATAAATTTCTTTTTCAACATCCAGTATTCATTATTACAAAAGGAATAAACTCTTATTCTGCTATCAATTGCAATTTTCTTTGAAATTATGGTCGATATTGGACCATTTGGTTGGAGTCGCTTGATTGCGAATGGTGTGAATATTTCTCCTTTGATATTACCATAAGATTTGGCTTTGATTCAGTTGAGTTCTTGCCTTTCCCATTACTAAAGATTTGGCTTTTGGCCACTTTCTCATTTCTTTCGATTAATTTTGATCAAGAATTATCGGAGCTTAATGATCGGTCATAATTCTTGTTCTTTTCGTTGATATATTCTGTTCAATATCTAAATCGGCAGTCTAATTTCTATAGTGATTTCTGATGCTCTAGATTTTCACCTATAGTTTTTTTTTCAGCTATCGGAATATTCTTTCCATTGCTTCGATTATTATTTTTCACTCTCTATCATTCCTCTCGATGAAATAAAAATTCTTTATAAAGTGAATAACTTTTCATATTTACTGATTAGGATTCTTCTTATAACGTCATAATTCTTGGGCGCAGGAGGCTATATCATAGCCTCTAACGCTTTTAATGCATTCCCTCTAAAACAGAAGATTAATTAATTTAATTTTTGAATGTATAGGATTCTTTGAAGATTGATTTGTATAAATTGTTTCCATATGTGATGATATTGTGATGATATTGCAATATATTCAGTGGACATTCCTCATTATTTTCTTGAATCTCTCTTAAAGATTTTTCCTCTTATTTTCTTTCCGTGAGATGTTTTCGTTGACAAAGAAGATTCTTGTTTTATGCAAAAAATTTTTTTACGCGTTAAAAAAAAAAAAAAGAAAAAACACTATTTTCCGTATGGTGAAATTGGTTATTGGAATTTTCTATTTTGATGACAAGTTTGAATTAATATTATACTATCCATATCAGTGAATTCTGGATAAAATTCAAGAAATCATCATGAATGAATTGATGAATACACGATGAATCGGTTGCTTTCCGGTTCATGCTACTTTAATTGTTAATGTTTTGGGGAATGTACCAAATAAAAATAAAAGGTGAAAGAAATCGTTTTCGATCAAATTTTTTGTGTCATTTCAATGCACGAAGTACTGCAATTCATTTTATATTTCGTAATGTCCCATCACTTCATTTTACACCAAATATTCCTGATTAGACTTTTTACCTCTCTCCGTTCAATTATTTTCCGATTCGATCATATCAATTATTGTATGGACAGTTTAATCATAATTTAATCCTTTAATAATTTTTCAGTTTTTTTTTTTTTTTTTTCTATAATGATAAAGCTTATTATTCGATTCGATAATTATTTCATTCCAAATTTACAAAATGTAAGTCTTAATTGAATGTAAAAA
>JAOVVO010000410.1:0-74099 GCA_028564675.1 Onchocerca lupi | reverse complement strand
TTATTATTATTATTATTATTATTATTATTATTATTATTATTATTATTATCAATTATCAATTACTATGATTAGTTTATCAAATGCAATGGCAAGGGAGCAGGAGCACACCTTTAAATTACTAGAAAAAAAAAAGAACTATTTGGGATATTCATATTCCGATTCCGATCTTCATTACTGTTCTTATTCTGCTGAGCTAAGCTTTAAGATTCAAATTATCTCTTTGTTTTTCAGCGAAAGTTAGTTGCATAAACTCTAGTAAGAAAGCGAAAATTTTCTCATTGACAAATATCCATTATTATAGTGGCGAATATATGAATGGATTAATTAAAATCTCTTTCATCAGCAATTATTAAAAATCATATTTATATGAATAGTGTCACAAAATTTCTGTGAAATTTCCAACATTCCAAAGAGATATAACTTATTTTATTTAAACTTGAAGTCAACAAAATATTACTGGATGAGCATATGAATAATTAATTGATTAATCTGATTTTACCAAAATTTTTTTCTGGTCGTTCCGTAAATCGATCAGTTGCAATGGCGAAATAAAATCTATACAGAGAAAGTAAAATGAAAGGTGATTGAAATGAAATAAGAAATGTGATAAGCAAAATGTCTTGTCTTATCAGATCACTTACATCAGTGATCGCTATCTGACTTTGATCTAGAAAAAAGCTGGATACTGGAAGAGAACCGCACTTCCTTAATCACTTGCAAAGACAAGCATGCGAAGTATTCCTCATTTCTAATATTGAAATTTAAAGCTAAATAGTATGCTTAAACATAAATAAAATTAATATGGAATAAGTTTTCTTTTATCTTCTCACAGAACAATTAATTAGATGTATGTTTTTCTTTCAAAAATATCTTCTTTTTTACTTGTTCTTCATAGCTTGAAGAAAATTTTATTTAATTTTTGTATTGTTTAGAGAGTATTTATAATTTCAAAAATAGACAACTCTTTTTATCAGAAAAAAGAGGAAGAGAAATGAGATAAAGTCGGAAAATGCAAAGATTTTGAAAATTGCAGATTTTGAATTTGACTGATCAAAATTTGTAATTTTCCTTTATTTTAAATTGAGCCATTCATGAACCGTGTCATTTATTACTTACCATTTTTACTATTGCAGAAATTCATCACTTCTAACTTATTTTAATTAATGACTATTTCCAAAATAAAAAAAAAATAATACTTGCGATGTCAATGCATACAACGAAGCTTAGATATGAGAATACTAAGCAAACTAAAAAGATCCTGTCATGAGCTGTTAGTTAAAACTAGCAGGCAGATCAAATAGATTGATAAGCAAGTCAATTGATAAACAAACTAGATTAATTGTTTGCTTTTGGAAGGCTATCAATAGCTCCTTTCAATATTGCTATCAGTAAATAATTAACTGTTTAGAAATGAATTGATGAATGATTCGGATCCATTGGCAGTCTTCCCTATATCCGGAAACATTTTATTAGTTTTAGAACAAGTAAGCTACTACTAGGCAGTAAATAAGTTTTTGGCGACATGTTTATGTCCTAATTCATAACTTGTTGCATGAGTCTGATTTATTCATTTTATATACAGTGATACTTTTAACGTATTATGAAAATCTGAGCAAGTCTTTCTCTTGAAAACTCTCTTTTCATAATCAAAGCTTGTTCTTATAACATTAAATTCATTTCATTTTAAAGATCAAGAATAGTTGAAGAGTACAAATGAGCAAATTTTTCCCATCAAGAAAATCGAAAATACTCTCTCGTGGAGATATGGGGAATCGAACCCCAGCCCTCTCCCATGCTAAGGGAGCGCTCTACCCCTGAGCTATATCCCCATGATGATGGGACCAATTACATTCTATTTCAAATTTTATTATGTAATTCATTGCTATAAAATGAAAATGAAATGATCGATTCATTTAATTGGAGTGAAATTGATGCTTAATTTATGTTCCCATTTATCTCCCTTATTGATCTATTTTTCGGTATTCTCGAAGGACAATCCGAGATAAGAAAGTTGAGTTTACAGAAACGGCACTTCCGGTAAATTTAGTTCTATGCTTCTGAAGATCAATTTCAAAAGTTTTTTAAAACAATTATAAATATTTGCTCAGTATCGGCATAATTCTGAATTTTTCCCTAATAAAGATTACATTTAACGACTACTGATTTATCCCGTCTTTCTCCGTGACTTTTTCATACGTGCTTTTTAGCGTGATTAGCAAATTCGCACTTTCTCATCAGGTAGTTTCTTTCAACATTCGATTTTATGGTATCAAAATTGTCCCACAATAAAATAACTCATGATTGCGGAAATGTTGTGCATAGCTGCTCAATCTCTTGCTCTAAACTTACACTTTGTGGTTCAAAAACTACCATTTATTCACTAATTAATGAAAAAAGAAGAAGCCTAATTGTGTTCCGTGCATCTTACTAACACTGGAATCAGGAAATAAAGGGCAATGTTCTGTTCTTTCCAATTAGATATGTGTCCATGTACGGAATATAGCCATATACTTTAATTTCATTTCAATTAATTATATTCCTTTTATAATATTTCTATCTAATACCTTTACCCATAGCTTTTCTAATATTTCGTCTTCCTCATACATTCACTTCTAAAACACTGATTTGAAAACTTCAAATCAAAATTTCCGCTATGAATCATCACGCATCGATTCCATATTACGGAAAAATATGTTGCAACAGTGTGCGTTTATAACGTATAAATGATATCACAAATATGTGTGATATATAAGAATTTTAATAGGCTTGTTTCTACCAAAGCGATAGGTTTAGGCTCACTCCATCATCTGCAAAGAAGTAATTAATTTAGGATTGCAGATTTGATTTTCAGATCATTGCTCTTTTTTGGAAGAATTAGTTAGGCAATTTTTATGTTAAAAAAATATAAAACATACAAAATCGAAAAAAATTACATGCTGAACAATTATCAAATGTCACTTATGCATCGGACAAAATTTTTGATTCATATATTTATAAGTTAATCTAATACTGATAATCAGAACAAAGTCAGAAATCAAACAATATGATCAAAAAACTTACTACGAAATCTAATGCGATACAACGAAAAGGTAATAATGAAAATGCTGTAACTATCCGAAGTATAAAAAATATCTCTGAATATGATAAGTAGGAAGAACAATTTCTATTTGAGTCTAGGTTAGTTAGCTCCAAACAAGAGTGCTCTACTTAGAAACGAAGGAATTTAAAATTTAATTGGTAAATCAATGTGTGAGAGTTATTAGACTTTTGACAAATTTTTATACTCTTTTACTAAATAATAATATATGATAGGCTTTTTAAAAGGCCTTAACATTTTAAAAGTCCTAGCAGATTACAAAAAATTTTTACTAGAACCAATTGACTAAATCAATGCTAAAATCAATATATTTTATTATGAATTGAGCGGTTACAATACTTTCATTTTAACTATTTTTAACTACTTTTGAAAAAATTACATTTTCTCTCTTACAAACTGAGATTGTTAATAAAAGAGTAAGATATAATAGCTTACGAAAAAGAATTCGTTCTTAATCTAACACAACTGAATATTGTATTGAAGAAAAAAAACATATCTGGTAAGTGGTACATATTGTTCCCATTTATTTTACTTTGATCCATCGTGTCAATTTATTACCAGTACATCATGCGAACAATTAACTCTTCTCCAAACAATTAATCATAACTAATAACTTCATGAAAATAATATATCAATTAAACGAGATAATACAATGTGTTTTTTTTTTCAAAATGAAGCGCTGCAATAAACAGCTGCATTAAAATCAGAAACAAAGTTTTTGAGACAAAAATTGAAATTGTTTATTGATTGGCAAATTATTCCTTATGATGAGATAAAATTCAAATCTAGATAATCGCCTGTAATTTGCAACTCTTTAGCCATTAAGTCGCTTTTAATGAAATAAAATGTTAATTTCTCAGGAATTCAATAAATATTGCAAAACTAGCTGTACTAGGCTACGCTCTTCGTGGCAGTTCAAATAGTCTATATAAATAAAAATGTCCGCTCACTTATTTTTATCTGTTACACTTTTGATAGAAAGAAAAAAAGCAGATATATCTATATAAAAACACGCGTCTATTCGGATGCAACATTGTTTCAAAGTTTAAATCAACCAGTGAAAAACTTGAAGCATTGTGTCAAAAGACACAACGAACATTTACATTTCTATTTATGTAGATGAATTTTTTGTCAACTATTATCTAACGGTGAATCAATAATTGGTTGACCTCACTTTGTTTATCTGTTAATCGGAACGTTTTGGCGGGAAACATGTTCCTTATTGGCGTTTTGGGGTAAATTGACGGACAGCTTGAAAAAAAAGTAGGTATATCTATATAGAAACACGCATCTATTCGAATGCAATTTGTGTCAAAATTTCAAAGCAATTGGTGAAGAACTTACGACGTTGTGTAAAAATGACAACGAACATTTTTTATTCATATGGATTTATTCAGTATGAACCTTAATCTATATAAAGAACTTATCATGAGTCTTAATCTATATAAAGAACTTACTATCAGAACTCACTGGCAGAACTAAACGACAGCATGGAAGATTTATCTAGTTCTCACTCTTGACAGTTAACTAAGGAAACCATAAAGTATCCAATGATCTGAGTGAATGAAAATCATCAGAAATAAGCATCAAAGAAAACTTTTTGAAATTTAAATCTCATTTTTCCACAGTTCGCTTCTTGCTGACCTAAACGATGTGTTTGAGTTGAACGATAGTAGAAATGGAGGGAGGAGTTTTCTATTGGTTTTGAATTAAAAAGAAAGCATTAATGCGATAACAAACGACTGGTGGTTAATGGGTTGACGTCGATAACAGCAAACGACTACTTGGAGCTTGTATTTTCTTATTTTTAATATTTCAAATGGCCTGAACTTAATATTACCGTATGTAATCTTAAATATTCTGGATTTTTTCTTTTAATTTTTAGAAATAAATGTATTAATATTAGTTTGGAGATAAAAGAAGAAAATTATCTTCTAAGAAGGGCATAGAAAGATTAATGAAAAGTTAGTTTTTGAAATGAGGTGATTTAACAAAAAAAAAAAAAAAAAAAAAAAAAAAAAACGAATATTGATATACAATGCTGCTTCTGATCTATAAAAAATGGTTTCTTAAATCATATAATATAAGATAGCTTTTACATGAAATTTTTTCATGTCCACTAATCGTTCTTGAAATTCGTGTTAAATGTTTAAACATACTGGCAAAGAGATGAACATAGTTAATACACGACACAAAATTTCCCCACCAACTTTTAACTCACACACACATGAAAAATAAAAAAAAACAAACCAATATATCAAGACTAAATTGTTCAAACGAATACAAAGTATCAATGCATCTTAAATTGATCATTTAATTCATCATTTTTTTGTAACTAAATGCATATGAATAGCCATATTTGGATCTAAAATTTAGCGTGACTGCATCAGTCAATTTTTCTGCATCCATTCTATTGCTTTGTTTATTGTTTTGGAGCATAATTTCTAATTTTTGATCAGATTGAAATTTTCAGCAGATCACATTTTTCTCAAAAAACATAAAAACAAGGTTTTATAATTCTATTTTCCATTTAGAAAATGATAATTTAAGCTAAGAAAACTTTTTACTACCAAATACAGACAATGTTAGGAATGCTAGCTGTCTCACTCCAAGGTGTTAGTTCTTCTAATTGTTAGCTGATAAAATTCCTCAAAGCATGCGGCAGTAGTTTTTTATCTTCTCATCCATCTATTCATCCACTGTTCATATCTGTTTCCTCTTTTTTTCTTAAGGCATTCCAATCATGACTATTCTTATCAATGTTTTAGATATTTTTATTTTTCAATTTGCTGCGTGTCCTATAACCTTGCAGCAGATTTTTTTAATATGATAGAAGTATGTGCTGGTGGATTTAAGTTGTTTGGTGAAGTCCTTTTATCACTTTATCTGTTTGGATCTTTAAGACTTAATGTGCCGAATGCTTTTTTTGTTCGTAATTTAGAAAGATAAATTTGAATACAAGTCGTGGCATTCATGATTCGGATATTCTTCCTCTTCTCTCAACTAATAAATTTATTCAATTAGCCGGATCCCATTCCGGATAAGGAATATATTCTTGATCAATCAAACACTTAAGTTTGAAAAAAAAATGCGTTTTCTCTCCCTCTCTTTGTGTTAGCAAGCTTTTAATTTAGTGAAGTGACAAAACAAAAGGAAAAATGCATTGAATGTATTGCGGTAATAAAATTGCTCTCTTAAGAGGAGAAAGGGTAGATGAAGAGGTGAAAAGGGAGAAAAAGAACGAATAATTTAAAAAATCAATATCAAATAGAAATAAAATTAAAAATTTAATTTCTTTTCTGCCTATCCTTCCGTCGTTCACATCATTCCCGCTTCCTCTTGGTAGTTGTTCTGTTATACAAATTAATTGCACTTCATTTTAGTTTTTTTTTTCCTTTTTTTTTTTTTTTAATTAGAGAAGCAGATAGGTTTAGATGCAAAATTGAGTAGAAGACATGATAAAGGTTTGAGCAAAATTAGCAATCATAAAATAGTAATCGAAATTACCCCCAAATTACTTCCATAAATTACTCCTATTAATTGTTCTGAAGTTCACACCCGATCTGGACAAATTATCGGGATGTGAAAAATCTTGTTCAATTTCTAGAAATAGTGTAACATATGCTAGGATACTTCAAGTCTTCATTCTCGGAACAATGTGCATGCAGGATGTGGCCAGGTGATTCAAGTCATCTAATCAGCAGGTGCACTGAAAGAAATAATTTGATAAATGACATCCTCTACATCTGAATCTATCTTATGGAGACAAACTAAATGACGAATAATATCGGCAAACCCAGTGATTTAAAAAGTGCCTTTGAGTATCTTTTAGCAATTTTTATAGACAAAATCCTTAAAGACAGAAATAATTTAGTTCAGTCATCACAAAAAGGCAAGAATCTAAAGAATCTCTTGTGATCTTCGGAAGCTTCACGAAATGGATTCATAAGCTGCTTGCAAATTTCATGAAACTACGATAACCTGCATGGATCAGAAGAGCTAATCAGTGATAACAACTCTTCCTCTATCAACTGTCCTTTCATCAGAGACAATTTAATGAATCCAAAAATTTTACGCTCACAAAAGTGGCATTAGGAAAGAAACAATTTCACAAACTAATTCAGAAGTTCCATTTTATAGCTGGCTAGTGTTAAATGAATCGAACAGCCAGATGGGAGAGATGATGCAAAGTGAGGAGAAGGACAAAGAAGACAAACAAACAGACGGTTGGATGGATTGCTTAATTGCCGACTCACTAATTAATGGTAATTAACCTCGACAATGACATGACATTAATGCTAAATTTCGTTGAATTCACGGTAACAGTCCCTTCATCTCCATAGTACTATCGCGTTATCGGTCTTTTTGCATACTGCGACGGATGAATGGATGGTAATGGTTATTGTAATTGTGGGATGTATCTCCAAAATGAAGGACATTCTCACATTAATCCTTCCTCTCTTCTGAAGAAATACTTTTTTTCAATCTTTTTATTTTGAAGATTTAGATGAAACTGAAACTTGAATGTTTGAAAAATCTGATAAAACTCAGCTTAGAAATGACAAGTTTGAGTTATCTGATCTTTTTACTTGATCATCGTTTCTGTGTTTCTTTCATTACCATTTCTCTTTGTCAAAATTTATTTTTCTTTTTTATTCAGCTTATTGAGTGTACTCTTTTCACTTTTACTAGTATTTGATTATCGCATAATCAGTAGTTGAGCTAGGTATCATAACATCACTATCTTCAATTCCTAAGAATCCAAATTTTTCGAAAATTTCGATAAATCTAAGTCTTAGTTATGGGAAATCGTTTTCCACTTATTGTGGCCGAAATCAAAAAGATATTTTTGTATAATTTTTTTGCTGTTGAAAAAGTAACCAAACCAAAAGAGTTTCCCTTTTAAATAATTGCATGACTGATTCTTGTGCTTAAATCGATGAAATCAAAACTTGAAGTCCTTTGTCGACTAACAGTGATTATTATTATTATCACTATGGAAAGAAGAAATTAGAACTTGCATAGTTTGAATTTATTGAAAGCTGTAACTTGTCTTCTGACAAACAGTTGGTAAGTTAAAATAAACAATTAGTTGCAAAAATTCAATCATTTCGCAATTAAAGAAATGCTTGCTATTACTTGTTAAGATGCGTTTTGTATGGAGGATAATGAAGTATTGGAAAGTAAGACTTACACACTATGTATGTAGAGAACACTCAAGCAATGATACTTTGAAATTGAGATCAATATTGTTAATTAGAAGAATTGGACTCAGTTTGGGATGAAATAAGCAAGTCTTTTTCGGACAAATTTTCTACTCATTCGAGACTTTTTTGACAACTTGAAAATTATTTTCTGTTCCTGTTTTTAAATGAAAAAGATCTTCATTTCCCGAAGTTTGTACTCTGAACGGATCAATAAGCGATGACATTGTAGTCATAGTATAAATATGGTTTATATTGGAGAGTTTAACAGATTAAGTCTAAGATATTCAATTTTTTTTCTTCTCCTGTATCGCCTGCCTTATTCTTTTATTAAAACTTCATTTTTTTAAATAGCCATTGGAGCTAATGCAATTCACTTTGTAGCATTTATACCAATAATCAAATTAGGATTATCAATGTACTTCGCTTATGCAAATGTATAGAAAGGCCCAAGCTGAAGGTTATTGTTAAATTCATGGACTAATCTGAATGGTAATTGAATTATAAATCCTCACTATTTGAATAATCATAACTAGAGATTAATTATTTGGAATAAATTTATTCTAATAAATTTCCGTCATATTTTTTACGAAAGTACAATTGTACTTTTTGAGCTTTGTGATCATAACATAACTTACACATACAACTTCAAGTCATGATGTTTGAGGCAAAGTTAATTGCAACAATTTTCAATGATTAGTTCTACGAAACAATGTAACGCTCATTGTTACGAACAGATGTTTTAAAATGAGCGGTAATAAATGAATATGCGAACTGATTTCGAACTTCATCTCATCCCTTTTTCACCATCCAAATATTTTTATTTTCATCTGTTTTCATCAGCTTTACAAAACGCTTATTGCTCCGCAATACACATCCAATTAAGTTAGATCGATATTAAGTTCAAGTTTTGAGATTAATTTTTGTCTTCAGTTGAAACGTGAAGATACATCTCCTGTTCTGCGTTATGTTCAAATAATATGGTTGACATGAAGCAAAATTGTTGAACAAAATTTAGCATTGGGATCATCGATGCTATTGATTCATTTTGATCATAGAAATTTGAGACTTTATAAAATGAAGGACAATATTCGGCTATTCCAATATTTTATCGTAGTATAAATTAAGACAATGATATAAAATTGAAGGCGGAAAGAAAAAATCAGCTCTGCCTCCACTTTTTATCGCATGAAGTGATTACAAAAACATGCCAAAGAGTTCGTCCATTGAAATTTCAAACTTGGCAATGCGATAAAATGGATTTGGACTTCACAGCTTGGTAAATTATTCTGTCTTGCCTTTTAACGACTTCATATTCACATGGCGCCTTTGTTCAATTCAGTAAAGATCATGGCGGAAATCTGAAATTCCTGACATCCATGATGAACGACTGCTGGACGATAATGAAAAAGGTCAAAGGAATTGAAGAGAAGCAATCACATCAACGAACTTGTACATCGAGCAAGTTTGGTGAGACATCATTGCTCGAGAAATGCATTTACAAGTAGCTTGCGTAGCGATCGAATTCAAGAGTGAAGAGATCAAATGCATCACAGCGAATGCAATCAGAACATTACAACCTTTCCTGACTATGATGGAAGAACTTCTAAAATAGTGAAGACTTGATTTTACTTTAGGAAAGGAAGTGCATTAATGAAAAGAATAAATCATTCGAGACTTTTTGCACCTTAAGCAATTTGAAAGACTAATTGATTAATATTCGAGTAGTATGATCGATTCTTCTTAATTTCAGAAAGACTGAAATTATTAAAAACTTCTTGAAAGTGGCATAAAATATGGATTACTATTTTAATGACTTGATTTACCAATTTTAAATTAAGAAAGATCAATCATACTACGCGAATATTAAAGGAAATTTGACATTTTCAGTAATTGAAAATTGTAAATAATATAGAAAAACAGTAAAAAATCTCATACTTCTTAATGCCGTTGTGTGGATGAAGTAAAACTTTTCGATACTTGTAAATTAGAAAAACTGACCGAAATAGAGTATAACATCAAGCCTCTGAAGGGAACTTTAATAATATTCGGGGACTTCGTAAATATCAAAGTATCTAAAGAAGTCAAGTAATAATAATAAATCCAAAACTAAACAATCAAGCAGTGAAGCATTTCTCAAGCATTTCTCTAAGCATTGAAGGCTATATTCATTCATTCCAGTAATTTGATCGCTACGGGATAGAAGTGAGAATTCTGAACGGAAAATAATAAAACTTAGAGGAGCGAAACATTCCTATCCTTATAGCAACAATGATCGAATAAGTTTATTGTGGAATAATCTGGAAGAGGTTATTGTAGGTGAGAGAATTTCATGTAAAGATGGTGTCTTTGATGATCTGCACTTTTCATGATGCTTTATTAGTCATGAAGAAGAAAAGATGCTAATTTTAATATTTTAGACGAAAATTTGGCAGAAGAAATCCAGAAACTTTTATCCTGCAAAATGCAATAGAGACTGACAAGGGAAATTTCACTATAATCACAATCATGATTGCTGTCAGGGTGGTAATTATAATTAAGGAAATTCTCCGAACCAAATGGCTAGTTGAGAGAGGAAAATGGGAGATTTAATTTTTTATGAATGTTTTAAATTTTGTGATTCGGATCATTGAAAATGATGCTAAATAATTACATTTATTTCTTAATGTATAATCACTATTTAAAAATAACACTTTCTTCTATTTTCTATCTGATCATAATTTGCTATCAGTTTTCTAAATTCAAATTAAAGACTTTCTTATTTTTTCATTCATTCGCTTACTCGTAAAATCCAAATTATATGTTAAGATAGTAGATGATAGTAATGTAAAAATATGTCTCTCAACATAGTTTCTTATAATTTTGCTAGGAAAAATCGAAGTTTGATATTACATTGCATATTTCGCAATTTTCATATGTCTCGTCAATTCTTTTTCCTATTTCACTACTTCTGAAGCTTCTGTACCATTTTAAAACCTCGTTTAGGTTCAAATATACCAATCATCAAGTGTACATAGATTCGTAATTCTTTCTGTTTTCACTCATATCAAAAATAATTGTTCATATTTATGTCTAAGTATAGTTTTAAAAAAATTCAGAGAACACAGCAATATATGGTAATGATATGATAAAATGGATTTGACATGAGAAAGCGATCTTTCATTGTAGAAAATTTTCAAGAATGTTTTCCTTATTTTCGATGTTTGAATAAATCATTAGCTCATGAATTTATGTTCTTCAGATATTATTGGATATTATGTGAAAATTTCTTATGCTTAAATTTTAACTGACGAAGAATAATTACCAGTCGCCAAAGTCATTTGCTGTTATTTCAACTTTTGTTATTTTCTTAAAAATAATTTCGATTTTTTGATATACAAATTCATGTCCAGATATCTAATTCAGTCTTATACCATTATGTCATTTCTTTTACTTAAATATGAAACATATAGGCGAAATCAAGGGATCCAAGAATCCGATTAATATCTGTAATTTTATGGCAAGCCGAAAAATAGATGTCGTTTATTTCGACCGTCGTAACTCTTACATTTGATAAAATAGTTTCATTTTTCGGATCAGTATTGTAAGATATTGTTTAGGATTATCATGAAAATATTTTGAAAGCACATCTGAAGTTCGAGAAAACGTGTAAGAATTCAAAACTTATTTAACAATTAATTTGCCGTTCGTTTTTTTTTTTTTTTTTTTGATGCTTTCTTATCCGAATGATCGGATCAGATAATGATAAATTACAGCGAGGATAGCTTATCACCAAAGACTTTGACTTGGCTTTTAGTTAAACCCTTCTCATTAAATAAGGAATTCTCGAATTCTGAAAAGTCAAATAATTCAAATTGCTTTATTGCTAGCAGTAGCATGAATTCTCGAAAAGTTTGATTTCGCTGCTTTCTAAATCAATTGGCATTTGAAAGGAAGACGAATGAGGGGAAAGATTTTGGGCAAATTAGGCCCGCACACACACACTGGGCAGACATAATTCAATTCCACAAATCGCTCCATCCCTAATTATTAATCAAAACTTGTCTGATTGCTAATGAAACAGAGGCTTGGCCAAGCAGTCCTCTATCTATTTTACTCATGTTGTCAACACTCTCCAAATTTAACCATTTTGTAATCAGTCTCTCATCCGAAATTGTCATCTTTTTCAAAACTTTTCTGAAAATTCAAATGAGGACCCAAAATTACGTTTAAGTGTGTGCCTGTGTATGATGCATGCCTGTGTCTCATTAGCGTCCCATTTTATTTCCTTCTCGCCTCAATTCCTGCATTCTGCATCCTGCATCCTGCATCTTAACATGCTGGAAGAATCTTGAAAGAATTTAGAAGTTGTTAAGTCATACGTCTATTCCGATGCTTCTTTCAGAAACCTTAGCATTAAGCTGCTTTTCAATCTAAAGTTAATTTAATATGAATATTTCAACTACATTCAATTATCCTAAATGCAATAAACTCATTCTGTCGCTGTGGTCGTAGGCGGAATTAGAAACGATTTGACAGCATCATCAGATATATGCCTGGAAGTTTCAAATGAGCCAAGAATATTTTTCTTGTATTGGCCAATGAAAGCCAAATTGGTTCGAAGCATTGATAATCCAATCAACGGATGAATTAAGTGCAGATTTGAATTTCCTTCTAATAGTCCATGTGGATAAAATATAATTAAAAGAGTAAAGTTTCTAAATTTACCCATAACAGAGAAAAAAAGAAAGGTAAAGTTGTGAAACAATAGGGATACAGTCCTGCCAAAAATATTTTAAAATCAGAAGGATTCTCACTGAAGATATAATTGATTTCCACAACAAATGACAGAGTTTTTCAAAATTTGAAATGTGAAAGCTTATTTGCTATGAAAAATAAGCAAAACCTGTGATTGGCTTATTTGTTGAGCAATGAATTTCAAATTCGTGCCCATATCTGTGGAGCAATTTTGCACGTAAGAAGAACATGCAATAAGCTGGTGCTGTAAGGATGCAAGCAAGCCTCAGTCACACATCGTTGTTTGCGTTTTGTTGTGCTGCTTGCAGTGCAAGAGAAAGGCGGGGAGAGGGGAGGGGGTCGATTTATGATGATTTTCAATTTATTTATCGTCCAGTTCAATTGCCTTTTGGCTTTTTGAGGTGGCTGTTGAGGGGAAGGGAGCGAAGAAAGGTTGGACAGGACGAATAAGTGAACCTTTGAAGCTTATCGGTGCTTTCCCTTTCATCTCATCACTGCTCCAAGTCCCATATCACAAGGCCTATCATTCCATGGATCTGTCCGTTGTTCATTCTCAGGCTTTCTCTCTCTCCTTTCTGCAAAGTAAATGAGAGGAATTAAATGATTTTAAGATTTCATTTTACAAGCAGTAATAGCACGAATGATGAGGAAGCACTTCGAGTGGATTAGGCTTGATTTGATTATTTATTTAATCAGCATGGCAGGGAACCTTGAGGTGCCTCATTTCACTTGAAGCGAAACCTCTCTCTTCCATCAAGTCATTTCCACTCTGATTACGAGGAAATGAGGACTTCTTCGCCGCAAAGCCTTCTGAATTGATTTCTACGTTTTCAGGCTCGAACAATCACTATTTACGGCCAAGTCATTCAGTAATCCATTGTACTGCTATCTTATCACACTGCTCACATCACTTCACCACTGATTGTTAACGCTTGTTGTTATAATATGCACTGTTGAATAACAGCCTGCTGATTGTCATTAAATTCCAATAAAACGAAGATTTTGGCATTAACAGTACATTGTGACTTCAGAGAATATTTATTTTGACAACGTTATCATATAAGAAGTAATTTTGATATAATATTAAAAGTAACCTTTGAACTGTAGAAATTATCATTTAGAATTAATTAACATTAGTAATTTTCGAACATTCTTTTTTTTTTATTATTGAGATTTTAAGAGTTCCATGATTAAGACTGCAGTTTGCATCAAATTAGCGCGTGCATGCAAAAGTTGTCATCCATTCAAATAAATCGTCATATTGCACGATTTCTTATATTTAGAATCTCCATTGTTCTGCTTCCCATGGTTTGTAATTTCCAAATATTATCACTTTGAATAGATAAGCTCTCGAAGAAAGTAACTGATTGTTTCTGGAATGTTTGAGATGTGTTTGTCAATTCCAAGTTTATTCCAAGTTTACTGATAATAACTTTTATTACACACCAATAATAGCTATAGTCGAGAGTGAATGGTGAGTGTTGAGGTGCCATTCATTTCACAGGCATCATCAAATTTTAGCATATCGCAAATTACATCGAGCGGAAGTATAAAAGAATTGAAATGCACTCTCTCCTATCGCAGAGCTGTTTTTTTTTTTTTGTTTTAACATATATAATTTGCTTATAAAATTTCGAGTCCGACTGGTCCATCCATCCATCCATCCAACCATCCATCCGTCAGTCCCAATATATATGCGTGTTTCACTGTCTGTTCATATGTTTATGTCTGTCTGTCCAGGTTAAAAAAAATTCACTTTGATGTGACCGACACCTTTGGCAAGCTCGATTTTGTGTGTATGCTTTGTAGCCTGTCTTTCTTTACATTTCTCCGCCTTGATATCAAGCCGGGTTCCACCGTTCGGGCTCCTTTTTGGAGCATTCCCGAAAGGACAACATAGAACCTAAATCGAAATAATTTTTGATAGAAATAGTGGAGAGTGTAACAAAAAATTCATTTATTGACTTGTTTGCTTTTCTCAAAATTATAAAAAATTATTCACCTTTTTGATAAAAATAGTCAAAATTAGCAGATTATAAGAGGGAATAAAGAATTCCAAGGTAAATAATTAGAATTAAAAGCCTATGTATATAACATTTCGTTTGTTATATTTTCAACTGTTGATTTTTTCGGAATTGAAATCTTTTGAGTATATTTTGCAAATTTTTAAAAATATTCCTGGATTATCTTATTTTTTTTTTGTCCTTGTAATTTCACTTGCAAAAGCGAATTAAGAAAAAAAAAAGAAAATCATAAATTCTAAATTTTTGTATTTGATCGACACCTTTCTTCAATTCTTTTTGAATTAGAAATATGTTTAAAATCAAAAAAGCGCTGAAAGAGGAAGTTTGAAATTTGTCGTGTATATGTCATTAATTTGTAATATGACTGACTAGATCGGATAAAGTTTTACAACAAAGTACATCAAAAGTAAATTAATAATTGGCTAAGTAAATTATTTATTGAGATTGCACTTATATTTATTTTTATGTCGAAACAGTTTCATTTCACTCTTTCTCTCATAACGAACAATTGTTAAAAAAGGAATGATTATGCTAAACGATGAGTTAAGAATATAATTCATACTGCAAAAATCCGTCAAATTTTAGATTTTATCAACGTTTTACGATCATTATTGGTTATCAGTGATTTGCATCAGGCATTAAAACCAGTTAATGAGATAAACTATTCTTAAGAAATTATTTTAGGTTGCCATCAATATCGAATATTGTTTGATAAAGATTGATATATTTGAGATAATAAGTCTCATTTCATATTTAAATAGTCTGTGATTCACCTTTTTTCGCTTTTTTTTTTTTTTTGCATTTTCCGGACTGATATAATATTTGTTGAAATAATCGCTAAAACCACTTTATGAGTCCAGGGTAGATGTCTACATGAGCAATACTTATCACTAGCATATTTATGATAGTGTACTAACCGGATCTATTATATTCATATAGGATTTTAATGCATATATTTGCAAAAGAATATTTTATTTGAATAAAAGATTATTCTCATTAATTTGGTAATTTTCATTTGGTAACCAAAAATTTCAGTTTCCTGGAAACCAACCAAGCAACCATACAGAAACGATTAAATTCAACCTTTCAATTGTTCTCCCCAAAGCAATTTTTCATTTTGATTCTAATTTTTTCTTTTGTTTGGTAAAAATCGAATACTCAATTTAGCATTTTAATAGGTCGAATTTAAATATGCGTAAAAATACTGCACTGAAAGATGTTTTGAGATCTTTTTCTTTCAAATCTCTTGAAGCATGAATTTGTAGATGAAAAAAACTTCCTTTCTTGACGTTGTTTGATTTGGATTTTTGTCCTAAATAATTTGAAGTTAAATAGAAAATATCTAAATAAATTCAGAGTTTTTAAATTGATGATTGCGGCAAAGAAGAAGAATGTATGAAGATGGTCATCAGAAATGTTATCCTGATTTAAATGGATTGATGCTGTTCATGTATAATTGTTTTTATTCAAAATTTCTAGCAACTTTTCCGCCATGAATTCCGTCTATTCAAATTTTAATCTTAACTTTTAGTATGGAATAGACTATCTGAAGTTGGCATCTCCCGAAAGAAATGCTCAATTAAAGGCTATAAAAGTCAAGGATGAATCCAAGTTCAACATACTTTTTACCTTCAATAGCAGCACAAGTGTGCAAGCAGTTAATTTCATTGAATAGATATACATTTTTGAGATATATGCCTATCTCATTGCCTTCCATACAACTTCATCACTTTGATCCAGCTTTCTCTTCTTTATTTCTTCTCTTTTTTTTCCACACAACAAATGTCTTTCTTCCGCAATATTTCATCCAAAAATTCCTCATTTTGTCAGTTATTTCAATTATCGAAAGCTGATATGCAAAATAAGCAATCAACTTTTGGCCTTTATAATCATTTATTTCTAAATGAGCATCATCAAGCTATTTAGTCATTTAGGATGATTTTCTGATCTATTTATTAGTTGGCTCTAAATGACGATCGCTAGCCGTTACTGATCAATTCATGTTCCAATATTTTCATAAGCTACAAAAATTATGCGTTAAGCTTACCATTCATATTTATGACTGGGTTAGATTTTTGAAGACGTTTCTAAGATTGCTTTGAAACTGTTCTCCATTTTAAGATTTCTCTTAACAATGAATGTATAATAGATTAGCGTGACTTTTTACCTTTAAAGTTTGATTTTTTCCCTTCACTGATAACATTTGTCAAAAACAGTATATTTTTGATAATACCGCCATTGCGTCGACTTTATCCGAAAGCTCCATATCTTAGAAAGATTTCTTTTTTTATATATCTTAAATATGATGCGAGAATAGTTCGTCTATTATTTATCGCATCTGCAAAAATGATATAAAAGTATTTTTATAAATTTAACATCCCATAATTTTGAAAAAAGTGGAAGTATTTTAAAAGATTCCTTTTTTCAAGAATATCAAGATTGATTTAATTTGCTTCTATCACAAAGCCGTTAAACTTCTACTGTATTATAAAAAAGATAATTTGTTCTATTCTGTGTCATCGTTTGATTTGATCCATTCACAAGATCTCAATTTTCTTGGACAAAAAGTTTGTCTCTTTGCATTATTGACGAGTGTACATTGTACAGTAATCGAGAGATATAGCGCTGAAGCATATTTCCCATGGCTTAGTTTATTAATTAAAAAAGCACCACAGAATTAAATGACAAATCAATTCTTAACTTTATCGAATAGAGCAAATAGCCAGAATATTAACTTGCAGGGCTTACAAATTCCAGGCCATGCACCTCCGTAGTTTGTAGAGGCAGCAATTGATGATTGCTTTCCTCGACTAAATTGCATTATCTTAATTGGCTCCGTATTAATTACATTCAGAAATTCTCTTTCTGACGTATATGCACTCATTCATTCCTTATTTTGCTTTCTAACTTAAGTGACCATAATCAACAATTTTCAAATTAGTTGTGCAAAGTACGGAGTTGCTCGAGAATAGCTTTCTATGCCTTCTTTTAATAGTTTTCTTTTCATATTTCTTCTAGCAAAACTATCATTCAAATTGCAAAAAGCATTAAACTATTTCATTTAATTCATTTTCATTATTAAATTTGTATAGTAGTGAAAGACTCAAAGTAACTTTCAGAATTATATCAAAGACTAAGATAAGTTTGTTTGTTCCTTATTCAACTGAATTATCATCGAAGAAATCCTATTTTCTTCACCATCCATCTCACTGTTGACAGTCGTTTAGAGCTATCTCATTATTTATAGAAATAGTCTATTATTTGCAGTGTTTCTTGGTGATATTCCAAACAACTTCAAAGTCAATATTTAACTGAAGAATCAGGCATGGAATTATACAAACTGAATAATTTGAATTGTTTTACTTCTATTGACTTGCATTATTCAGATTAATTAGTGTCTCATTAGAACTCACTACTCATTATTGGATGATCACAAAATTCATTCTAGAAAGACTCATTAAGCCATAAAACAGCTCATTTCTTTAATGAAGAATACGAAGAAAGAACAAAACTTTTAAAATATGCTTGGAATAATTGGAATTTTTTAATTTAAGAATCAGAGGTCTTCGTCCTTGCTTTTTTTTTTTGTTTTCTATTCAAAATCTGAACACATTCTATCTATAAAGCTGTTGATAATTTAAATTTATGAGATTTAACCGATCATTTCCAATCTGTATCCCTCAATGAAGTACTCGAACCAGCTCTTGATATCTGTAGTATTGAAGAATAATTATGAAAAATAAGTTATCTGTCTTAATTTTTTGATTTTTCGATCTTTGGTCGTTCAAGCTCATATCGACATAACGTCTTCTTTCCTCACTTTACTCGTTTATTTAGTTCAATAGATTTTTAAATCTTTGTTTTAGAAGATTGGTATCAAAATCTAATATCATATGCAATGTATAAAATCAACGCAAGATTTAATTAATTCATTTAGATTGTTGCGTCAGCAATATTGCGCATGAAATTACCGATCACAAAACTGATTATCTAAGGCTTTTACAAGATTCATTATATGATTAGTTACAAGATGAAATATTATTTTGATCTTGAATCTTTAGCATATGATACATATTATTTTAATTTCTGCGGGCTTTTTTTTGTTTTGTTTTGCAAATTCATTATCGTTTATAATTGAGCTTGCAGCTGCTGTGTAGAAGTAGAAAATGAAAATAATTTCTTAATTAGAGAGAGAAAGCATGTAATTAATTTGAAAGCTTCCGCTGCTGCTATACATGTATTTCTATATGTGATACATATATTGTAGCATAAATAAGTAAATATATTTATGTGCACAAGAAATTAAACGTTAATTTATTTCTCCATATTAAAAATTAGGCTTTAAAGTAATTAATGCACTTTTCTTATTTTCAGTGATGAAAAAATAAATTAATTTTCACAAAACAAAGTTGTCTACAACATTTTCTTATAATCGACCCTGGTTTTTTAAAGAATTCTATTGCTGATGGCTCTTTTTTGTAAATAATTTTTCGAGAACGAGCAGGGTTACTTGTCCAAAAAGAGCCAGACTGATGTATTTGTCTAACTTTGAAGCAAATTATCTTAAGTTAAGCTCTGTTGACTAATATTTTCAGTAAATTTTCATCTCAATTTCAAAATGTGAAAGTTATTATTTCAAAAAGCACTTCTTTAAACACCAGAATCTCAAAATGAAATCACTCAGTAATAAATCCGATTCTGCAGAACAGCTTGCATCCATGCAACTGTTTGCAAGTATGTATGCAAACCGACATTTATTGCATGCAGTTTGTTGGTTAGAATCTTTCTCAACATTTTGCATTCTTCTAAATTACCTCTCCCTATACTGTGCCTTAATTGACTCATGCCATATAGCATTTGGCCAGTTGAGTTAATCAATTGAAATACAGCTGGTGAGTTCCAAATAGACGTGCATGCAACAGCGCGAGCGTGTGTACATGTTGTGGACATGCAAATGCACACCCACCCACTCCCTCTTCATACACACTCAAATTAATTATCGCTAATTAACAGCCACATCCAGCATTAACTACCGCTATACTGCGACCGTTGGTCCTATGAGGACGTCTGAATTACTTTCAATTGAATTTAAGATTAATTTCCTTCCATAGTTAAATGATGTAAGCGAATTCGCTGGCGATATTCAGATAAGCCCAATATTTAGGTTCAAACATAAATTTAATCATATTGCAGAGAGTAACTGTATAGTATAGGTGACCTGACAGAAAGCGATAACCTTCAGGAATCAATAACCGTTTCAAATACAACATTTCTTTTTGATTATTTAAATTAAACCAGCTCTATAAAAAAACATACAAACAAGAACTAAAAATATTTCGGCATTTTTCTATTTTTGATGTCATCTATCGATTCTATTTCATAACTTTCTAAATCTCTTCTGATGATGCTAGCTTCCTGAAAATTTATTTGAGAATGATTATATCTTGGTGAACTAACTCCACTGAAGGAATTTTTTAGTTTAATCATTCTCAAATAAATTATATCTTGAAAAATTATTCCATTCCATTTAACAAGTTTTTTAGTTTCGATTTATAAAATTTGAATAGTTGAAAATGTGCATGCAGATGTATAAATTGTTGTTACAGTGTATTTGGAAGAATGTAAGCCAAGTGGAACTTGGAATGTTGAATAACTCATCGAAATTATATAAAAAAAAAAAACCTAATATTTAATGAAACTCTCTTCTGACGATAATAGGACAATGAGTAGATCAAACATCTGGAAAGATTCATGGTGCTAGTTTCAAAATATTCTTTCAGATTCATTCATCGGTTGCTTCTTCAAGTGCATATTATCTGCCAGCTAATATGTGTCAACATTTTCTCGTTTCGTTTAAAATTTTCTAAGACCTTAGATTTGCTTTATTCTTTATCACTCCCTTTTACTTGGATATAATTTCGGATTTCGAGCTGTGGTAACCTGTATTTGAAATGTTATTTAATAGATGTTTTATTATTATGGAGCGCCTTCTCTTACTATCGCTGAGATTTATTGTAATTTTTTTTGCCGATTCCTTTAGTGCTTCATATTTTGATCAAAGTTGCTATATAAAGTGCAATCAGCGTGTAACTTTCTGTTTAATCTCTGATCAGCAATGCTACCTCCAACATTGCATTATTGATCTTAGTTGAAGAATTTCAAACTGCTTGAACTGTCACTACAGCAAAAAGGATGTTTTCTGATTTCTAATTTCCGATTTTAACCAAGTTAGGAAATTTATGTGTCGCAAGAATGTTTATATATAGCGTTACTTAATTATAGCACTTATTTCCTAATTTAAATTAGTTAAGATAAGTAGAAAGGCGTAAGACTCATTGTTGTATAGATATCTTCCGAAGAAAGAAAACTGTTCGGTGGTGATTTCCCAAAAATGTACGATGACCTGGAACGGATTCATAAAAATTGAGGTTAGTAAACGATATTCCATAGTCAAAAACGGGATTGGAACTTAATGTTTTTGTATAGATTTTTCAAGAAGTCGTACATCAGAGATATATTATTTTCTAGCTTGCACTCCGATTAAGTTGAAAATCTGAAGCATTGGCCAGTGATAAAAGAGAAGTAAAGAAACCAAACGATTTCATTTTATCAGGAAACATCCATCAAGAGATTTACTATTTCGGATTTAATAGGAACAAGATATATACTTTTAAAAGTATCTAGGCTTCAAGCTTTATTATGAAAAGACCGATATGTTATGTAAATGAAATTGAAAAGTTGGAAAGCAGTAGTGAAAAAGACATGTATACTATTATGAAAAGCTAGAAATTGAAACTTTGTTTTTTTTTTTCCAATGTTTATTACCATTTAAAGAATTTTAAACTAACACCTTTTCTGGATATGGCTGAGAATTCTTGGTAAATAGAAGAGTGCGAATTATTATGTAAACTTTATTGCTACATGTTACAAGCTCTAGTTAATGAATTATTTTTTGAATATTTTAGCAACTTTTCTATTTTCAAAAAATAAAAATGCTGTTGCTGTATTTATTGCAGAGGACAACATTATTAAATATGTACCATTATAACTGTGCTAAATTATTGCATATCTATTCCTTACTATTACAATTATTCAAGTATAAGAACAAAGTTAATTACTGAGGTGAAATTTGTTGTGATGTAACTTCCCGATACACATGCAATGATAAATACGTCTTCAAGTTTACATGGTCAAAATGAATTAATCGTAGATAATCTTCATTTTTATAGTGGTAAATAGGAAGAAGCACTTCTGTTGGTGATGCAGGAATTGTAGTATTCACAATAAATATATGAATAAACTTTGTTTACATGTCAAAACTAGTCCAAAATTGTTTACAAGTCTGGATAACCTGTAAACAATTTTGGACCATTTTTCTGGAATCATCTCAAATATATAATGGGATATTTTAATAGAAACTGAAATTTTGGAAAGTTTTGTGCAGTAATGAGCCAATATTCAATTTTTTTATGCACCAAATTTTTGAATGATTTTAAAACTAACAAAACAATAGCATCAATCACTTATAGAATTGATGCTAAGTTGTCAGAAACGCAGTAACATCTGTTCCGTATTAATCACTACGGAAAGATTAAGGGAAAGAAAGAGGAAGGTTATTGATATTGACGTAGAAATAAGTTGCTTTTTAGAAAAATACTGATTGATTGTTGGTTTCCTCGGACTAAAGAATAGAACGGACTAAAGAAATTTCCGCTTTTGCAATTTAATCAAGCCTGAATTGAAATAGAATGGCGAGAATTTGGTGTGGTTATTTCTTAGAAGTATGCAAGGTCACTTGTGATATATGATTGAAGGATTCGTTACATTGAATAATTGGACATTGTTGTGATTCTGATGCGTTTATAGTTTTATTTTTAGTTTTATTGCGATTTGCTATATAACATGACGGATGGTGAGATGACAATTATTTTCAATCATTTCGTAAGAATGACACTGAAAAGCGAAATTTGTAGAAGAGAAGTAATGTCCAAGCATTCTGCATCCTGTAACCCGAGAATCCATTGTTGCGTAAATTTTAATTCTCCGTTCATTGTGAGAGAATTAAAGTTTTTTATGTTTTAATGCTTTTTAATTAGTATTTAATTCGAGCACTCTTTTTTACTCAGAATCCATTTTTCTTCAAATGCATAACTGAAAAGGGTAAGCTTTCTAAAGTGAAAGAGTAATACTGCAGTAGCCAAACGATTCCATTTAATCCGTAATTAGATTCTCACTAGTTGATTCTCAGTGATTAATATTATTAAATACCCAATATGATGACGCATTTAGCTTATCTGTTGTTATGTGACTGTTTTCTTTTGATTCAGAGGGTAAAGCATAAGCAAAAATGTGAATCCATGTAAAAATGATGATGGAAGCCTAATTCTTTATTACGGTTGTTTTATGATACGAAGAAAGCATAAATTAGGGATCTCTTTTACATAACACCTAACAAAACTTCTTCTTTATCTTATTTCTTCTGGGAAATACGCAGAATTATAATTATTATTGCATTTTATGGCGTTCGGCTGTAATACAAAAGCGATGTGATAATAAAAATTTCCCGTTTTTGGAATATTTATTTTTTTATTACATAATACCAACTGTCTACACTTGGCTGAAGGAGGAGGTGGAAAGCAGCTGAACGATCATAAAATGTGTTGAAACAGAAATATTTTTATTTTGCTCTGTGTGAATTTTCATCTTCAACAAATAACCAAAGTTTTAGCAACTTATTCTGCAAATTGGAACTACGAGTTTCCCAAATCAGCCTAGATTTTTAGTACCAAATGGTGAAATGTCTAAAATGTCCAGATAGCTGCAAAATGAGAATCAGTTTAAAAACTAAAGTTTTGTAATCTGCCATGCTTTCGAGCTAATATTTTCAAAAACCGAGTGAAAAACTCGTGAAAAAACTTGAATTCATATTTTTTTTGATATATGATTTTTCAAAATCCCTAAATAATTTTTCATGGATGTCAATTTTGATCATAATTATAAAGAGGCAGAAAATTGGCGCTATTAGGTAAGCCCCATGCCATGGCAATTATTGTTTTAATCAATGACCAAGGAAACTAAATATGTTGGATGTGAATGTAAATCACGTACCACTAGTACCTATCATATGTTGCAAAAGAGCCACTGATATATATCACTATTATAATTTTAAAAACTTCTTTTCCTTTCAATTTCTCAAAGGAATTACTTTAATTCTTCTCTCGAGAATTATTTCTTTTTTGGCACGATTTCATAAGTTTTAATGCAATTCTGAATTTCACAATTCTTCCCTATTGTTATTTCAAGTTTAGAATTTATTGGGTAACAATGTTTTTGTTTTGCTAAGAAATTTAATTTACATATAATTGAAACCGCTGCATTGCCATAGGAAGCAAATTCTGTATCAATCATAATTCTTTCTTAATGTGTTTTTTAGGATTCTAAAAAATGTACAACGCTTCTCTTCTGCCAATTCTGATGTCGCATTGAGATTACCAAAATTGTCTGTCATTCAAAGTAGTGTTTCTTGTGTTCATCACCACTTGGAAAATTCTGTACGTGAAAAAAGATACCAATCTTTAGTTTTGTATTTCTGGAGATTTATCATATCAGTTTTCACTACTGTTTCCAATCTTAATTATTTTATATTATAGCCTTCTACGTAAAGATTCAGAATTCATTTAAGTAAGAGCATTGGCTGAATCTTCCAGCATTGATGTATTTCTAAAAAAAAAAAAAAAAAAAAAAAAACTAAATAGCGACGAAAACTTATTAATTAAATGTTCGCTTACGGTTCTATTCTCCTCATCATCAACATCATCACCATATTACTCTCTTATATTGGCAAGCAATTATGTTCAAATTTGTCCGGATAAAACCACAAAATTTATTAGCTCGTATTTAAGAAAGGAAAAGAAATTTTTGGCAATTTTACATCCCCAATTTCATTCCTTTCAAACGGCTGCTTATATCGGAGAAGTGAAGCCGAGTGGTAAGCGAGTAAGCTAATTTCTTCCTGTGTGTGTATGTGTATGTGTGCTCAAATTTGAAAATTTAGGAGAAAATTAGACACATTTTCATTAATGTATGTCTATTGTGTCTGTATATGTGTGTATGTATGTGTGTGTGTGCGTGTGTGTGTGTGTTTATAGTTGTATGCAAGGTTACGGTAATGCGCTATTAGGGCCTAATAAAAGATAAGGGAAGGAAGGAGAAGGCGCGATGGGAGCTAAAGTAAGACGCGGTGAGAAGTGTAGTTTGTTAAGTTTGATTGGTGGTAAAATAGAGAAGTAGAAAGAGGAAAAAGTATTTTAGATCCATTGAAAAATTTTTGCAATAATCGGTTTGGAAGCTTTTAACTACTGAAAAGGGGAGAAAGGAGGGCCGACGAAGGCGAAGCCTAAACAAGCGTTTGAAATAATTATGGTGACTGCTTCGCTTGATTGCAATTTAGGCCAAATTTGCCGTCTCTTAACAAATATAAACCCATTCAAGATCTGTGCTATCCTATTCAACCAAATTTCAGGATGCTCTAACTGGACTTCCGGATAGAATAGGTTAAACTAAATGTGCTAGATCTGTAACCGTGATATTTGCAAGCGAGATGTGAAATAAAGGAAGAATGATAGAAAGCTGCTTTCATTGCAGGCACCTCAGCCCAATATCCGGCAATTTTAAGATCTTAGAGGAGTTAGTGGTGCATGAGTAAAATTCAAGCCATTTCGGCAAGTAATTATTTTATTATACATAGTTGAGCTGCTAACTAGTCTAGCATTGGATGGATTACTCGCGACTTCTAAATTTCAACTCTCCAATTCTTAATTTTGATTTTTATTCAGTACGGAAAATTCCCCTCATTTTTCAATCTCAGTGGATAAATCTTCATTTCAATCTTATTCATCTTCTGTTGTCATATTGCATTTTTTAGATTTCTTTTCCATCGTGTTTTATTATCAAGAATAATACATGAGAAGTGAATAACATTGATGATTCTACTGAAATTCATCGAATTTACTGCTACATTTTATCATATGTCAATTTTTTCTACCTGTTATTGGTCATATAAGGCAAATGATCTTCATCTGTACCGTTCGAGCTTATCTCTTCCAATTCCGAATAATCAAAATACGCTGATTAAAAGTTTGAATTTTTAGTATAAATTGCATGAGGTCAAACTCGGTGCCGCATTCCAAAAGTAAGAACTGCAGCATCAGTGGCGACATCAATAACAGTAATAAGAGCGAAGGAATAGCAGCAATAAGTGACGCAAATTTCGATCATACTTTTAATCCGGTATGTGAATTTTTGTATTGGTAAAGTTATTCAAAAAAATTAATACATTACATTTGAAAGAAATAATTAGATGAAATAATCAGAAATTTTGACAACATGCAATTTCAATATTCATGAAAAATGTAATTTGAAATGCAATGTTATAGAATTTGCTTTTATTTGAAAAACATTAGTTTATCTTTAATCAAATTTATAATAATGGCAGTTTATGCAGTAGTATTATTGCCATAAGCATTGCAAGACAAAGCAATGCATAATGTCTATTTAAATTTTATTTTTGCATTTTTGATCTAATCATTGGTTGGGCATTTTTTTCAGACTTTACTGTAAGATTATTGATGGTTTATTTCACTCTAGAATGATACTCCAAATAGTAACTCTAAAACAGATGCCATTTCATTTTTCTTATTAGTTCAAACTCATTTTTCTAAAGTTTTTGTAAGAGAAGTCGCTGTTTCTGGCCATTCTCTATGTATTATTATCTTCCATGACTAGTCATATAAAGAAATTAGTAGATGGAAGAAGAAATGGCGAATGTATAATTATTTGCTAATTATAATACATATACTTGTTTGTTCCTTTTTATCGAGCAATTTGATCTTCATTGTATGTTTTGCATAGAATATTATAATTATTTCTTCCTTGAAATATCAATCTTTAAAAAGTTTTTCAAATTGACGAAAATGTTTAATTGTTACAAT
The DNA here is from genome assembly GCA_028564675.1 of Onchocerca lupi. Lineage (NCBI taxonomy): Eukaryota > Metazoa > Nematoda > Chromadorea > Rhabditida > Onchocercidae > Onchocerca > Onchocerca lupi. Next base: position 47,047 of record JAOVVO010000410.1, on the reverse strand, counting down.
ATGAATTCGTTCTTTTTTTTTTTTCGCTTGCCACGTCTGAGCAGCGAATTTATAATCGGCTAGTTTGGGTCAACTGGCGTTTCTTAGTATTAATAGTTGAAAATAACCCCACGCTGCTCATATTTTTCCCATATTTTTTCATTTTTTTCGTTTTTACATATTTTTCCTAAACTGGATGAATTAGATGAACTCCGATCAGACATACTCACTTAAAAATAGTTTCTTAGCTGCTTTAAAAAAAATAAATCTTCGAAATGTATTAGTAATAAGAGGAAGAAATATTCTCTCAAATTCACTTTTTTCTCGATTTATTTCTAATCAAAAATGCGGTATATATGTTTTTATTACGTAATAACATTAACTATAACAAATCCATTGTAAAGCTCATTAACGTGATCATTATCATCATCATCATCGCTATATTTAACTTGTTATTTGCATTCCTACCAATTTTTACTTGAATTTTGAAACTTTAGCTTCAGATTCTGATCCGAAATTTGAGTAAGAAAGAGGAGAGAAATTGTCTTAGCTTTTTAGCTTTTTCTAAGAGATATCTGAAGTGTAACAATTAGGTAATTATCATTATCGTCACCATTACTATAAATATTCTTTGCGAGAAATAATGAATTCAATCGCTATTATTCGAGTGAAACGAAATGAATTGAAGATAACATGCAGAAACATCACATATTGCAACCAGGTGTGCTTCATAAATCTTTCAACTTCTTGCTAACAGAAGTAACTGTTTTCGAGAAGACAATTAAATCCAACAGTGAACTTCAGTTGTACGATTTTTCAGCACTGATGAAGATTTAAATACCATAAATTCTTGGCTACATAACTACAAAAGTGATTTTCGACTTTTCTAACGATGGAATGAAGTTTACAATATTTTGATAAGCCGATCCTTTAGTTTTCATAAACTTTGAGACATAATTTTGAAAGTTTTATTCAATGACAAAGCATTTCTTTATCGCTTGCTGGTTGGTTGGTTAAAAAATGGAACCAAATGAAGCATATACTTTATGAATTGAAAGGCGAATGAAAGATTTCAATTCAAAATTATTCACTTCGTTAAAGAAGTTGAGAAACATTCATTCGAATTAGAAATTCCAAAACTACAAAAATATGAAATTTTGTTTGACAGATAAGAATTGCCTTGGCTTTTTATGCGGTGGTTTGAAATGAGGACCGTGGTTTGACATTGGTCCCCTCATTCTAAATTATAAGTGACAATCAAACAATCAGGCGGACGCACGCACACATACACACACATACCACACACACATACACGCACACATTACACATTGCACACATACATACAATAAACATTCATAAACGCAACATAAATACATACACACATACACAGACACACACACATGCACCACATACATTCACATAAACATATACCGACACCGACATGTGTGAAGCATTAGTAATGTTTATACAGTGCCTTCGGCTCGCACACTGACACACACACACAACCTCAGACTAATAGCTTCCATCAGTGAGATATTCACACTTTTGTAAATATTAAGCCATCATTATCATCATCATTAGCACCATTCATCACACTCAGTCGGCACGCATTCGCACGCTTTTCGCATCGCAATTTGCATATTTATTCTCTTAGCATTTCAAACAATTAGTACCAAATTAATTAACAAAACTCCAATCTAAATATTCAATCCATCAATTGTTAGTACAGCTTTCTCTTCGATAATGATGTCATTTTCGGAAATTTCCTAAAAAAGTTTCATGATATATTTGTCGTTGTTATAATTTCGATTCATGTATTTGCGAAGTTTTAAATCGAATTTGAGCGATCATTTCAGACGATTTAGTTGAGAAGAGGTATTGAAGAATCTACTATGCTCTATCTTGGATAAGTTACGAAAGTACAACTGTAAGAAATAAAGATGTGAAAATTTCAGGTGCTTTTCGAGGGATGTTTTGATCAGATTGAAACAACGCAAGTAGAACGCAAATGCTCTTCCGAAGTAATTACTGAATCTGACGAGAAGCAAATCGATTTGGAATCATCCACTGAACGGTTTATTTTCATGAAAATATACAAAACATATTTATTTTATGCAGAAGGGACGGGATGAAGCTGAACGAAAGAAGAAGGGTTGATAAAGTGATCGATGACAATGCATTGACAATTGTACAAATGTGAGGAAATTGCTGGGACAGGAGGAGAGTGTAATTATGAGAAGGAATTTCCTTATTTTTTATCTCCTTTTTTCATAAATGGAATGTTTTAGAAGCAAAAAATATAATTTCATTTCTCTCACTCTCTCTGTAATAATTCAGTTCACTGCGGGAAGCATTACTCTTCAAAATTTAGCTTTCAGTTCATAAGCACGGCTTGTCCATGAAATGACCCAACTTCAGAAAGATGAACTACACAGAAGCCTTGAAACATTGAAAAAATTGCAAAATTTTTCAAAAAATTAACTTTTAACAATGGGCCTACTTTTCCACTTCTTTGTTGCATAATTTTTCTACTGAATCTCGAATTCGACAAAATTTCAGTTCTTTAAAGAATAATGGAGTTTATTTCCGAGATTGCTTTTTCTCCTCATTCATGAAGAGCTTCGCAGGATTAAAATAAGTTCCAAAGAATGGAATACGGATGAATGAATAAAAAGTTTTTAATTAATTGAAAACTACTAATATTAAGAAATACTCAGTTGTAGTTCAGGATTTAATGGTCAAATATATTTCAGGTACGATTGACTGAGTAGAAAAGTTGTTCAATAGGAGATCCAAAATTATTTAAGGCCTATGCAGATTTACATATGTTTAAACACAAATTTTTACCATCTCTACTAGTCCTAATTTTCTTTTCTAAGCTTGAACTTCTTGTCTTTCCGCCGCAATACTCGCACCTTCTTCATTCATGAAATCTCCTATCCTGTCTTTTTCTTCATTCATGAAATTTTTTCTCACTTCATTAACATATCTTACTTCTAATTTTTTGTCGAAATCAGGACCGATCATTAATTATGCAAATATTTAGACTTTTATTTAAATTAGTTCCTAAAAATTTACATAATTTGCAGTACTAGTGGTTCATTACTGTTCTCAGGTGCAGTATTTTATAGTTCCGGAACAGAGTTAAGAGGTGACGATATTAGTGAAAGCATGGAAATGGATCGTCTTTTGCAGCGGACAATGATTTTATCATCAGATACCGATTTTACGACGAATAGGATTTTGCAACGTGTCCCGATGAATTTAATGAATGGATCTTCCCAAGGATTGGCGTCAACTAGTACGACCGGTATGTATTAATCGTATCTGTATCTAATTCTCTTCTCGAGTCTTTGCTAAATTATTTCAGCAGAAACTTTTACTATATGTTCCGAGATGGTGTGATTGGGTATTTATCAAATTTGATTAAAAGTTTTGTGCCAGTCTTAGACATCCATAAATCGGTAAACTGATAATTAATTGATCCTATAAATCAGTTAACATAAGAAAATATAGTGAACAGTTATAAAAATAATAAAAATATGGCAGAGATCAACAAAACTTTAATTCACAAATGGAATTTATCATTGATATCGATGGTAAAGGATTGCAGTAATCGATTTCGAGAGGAATACTGACAGATCAAAATAGCAGGTGCTACGATGTTAAAAGTGTAATCATTACTAAGTTAAAATGAAGATGAGAACTGAGAATGATTATATATAAGAACTTAGGATTATATAATTAAGTATCGATATCGTAAGAATGAACTGGTCCGTTTCTGTGGGAGATGATATGAAAACATGAAGGTTAAGTAATAGAATGATTTAATATATGGAAATTCAATTTAATCCGCGCTAGAAGATCGTACGAAAGATTTTGGTACAAAGATCAAAAATGGATCAAGAAATCATATATAAACATGGTTATTTTGAGATTGTTAACAAAAAACTTCTCAATATTGTCTAAGTAAATTTCAGGATTGCATTAAAAAATTGATCCCATCCAACTAAAAAAAAAAAGAAGCCAATTCTTTCCAGAGTACTGCTTAATTTCGTTATGCAATCATAATTTCTTAAGACTTGTGATCCTGAGCTCTCGCCTTTATTGTTGATTTTTGTTGCGATATTCAATGTCATCTGGACCACTGATATTCAACTTTTGTTTTGATAATTATTGCGAACCTTAATATTCTTTTTGATGTCAGCTATATTATTCTTCATTTTGCTCATTGCAATTGTGAATCATAAGTTTATGATTACTTTACAGAAGATATGCCCGGCTCTTCGTCGTCTGCATCAGTATTCTCGGCCACAACACTAACAGCTCGGAACAGTTCTAAAACACTAAAATGTCCGAAATGCAATTGGCATTATAAATATCAAGAAACATTAGAGATTCATATGAAGGAAAAACATTCGGGTCATGAGGTTTGATATATTTATTGGCTATAAGTTCCACTTTCCTTATCAAGTCCTAACTGAATTCCTTTTCCTACGGTATCTTGATGTATTAGATTAATCAGCGATTTATTAGATAAGTAACAGAATTCAGTGATGCTTTATAGCATGTGGAAGTCTTCAAATTAAATTTCAAATAATTATTACAATTCTTAACAAGCAATCTGAATTTATTTTTCTAGGTGAAATGCCTTTTCTGCTTGCATAATCGACCGCATCCACGATTGGCTCGTGGTGAGAGCTATTCATGTGGCTACAAACCTTATCGTTGTGAAATATGCAAGTATAGTACTACAACGAAGGGTAATTTGAGCATACATATGCAAAGTGATAAGCACTTACATGCAGTGCAAGAAATGCCGCCCACAGTTACAGGTTGGATACTTAATTATCTAATTAGTTACTGAGGTACCTATCTATCTAATCATAATTTAAGCTATTATTCAGATCTTGTCCTTGCAGTTCCAAAAAAAAAAGTTATTAGTAATGAAACAATCATTTTAAGTATTTGAAAATATTTTTAGATATTCATTTAAAATTCGAATCTATCGTTCTATCCAAAATTTGCTAAGTAAAAATAATGATGTGAACATTGGACTGTTTTTCGACATGACTATTTTCAAATCACTTGTCAAAAAATAAACATAATTCACGCTTTAGATAGTACTATAACAATTTCAAGCGGTGAACTGAATACAGAAAATTTACTCCAGTGCATGATTTGTTCCACATATTCAACTGATGATATTCCCAAAATGATCGAACATATCGGTAGGAGTTGAGCTGTCCAAATTTTAAATTCGAAATTGTTTTCTGGAAATTTCGGGATTTGCAAACTGCAAAATAATTTTTGCAGAACTGCAACTGCAAATAATTTTTAAAAATATACCTTAATGTTTGACTTGAAGTACGTCTAGCAGAATATTAATTCCTCCAAAACAGTGAGTAAATGAAAAAAGTGCAAAAATTAAGTTTCTATCTATAAATTTTATGAAAAAGGCAGAGTATTTTATGTAATTCTTCCACTTTCAACATTGAATCATTTTCGCCAATATTCTTCACATGGAAAATTGGAAATAAACAAATAATCCTTCGGAAAAAACTATTTTTTTTTAAGAAAAAGATCGAAGTCATCCAGTGATTGGGGATATCTCAGTGATACAAGGTGTTTATCATTGTAATCTATGTCCGTATAGTACCAGCTTGAAAGCAAATTTCCAGTTGCATACAAGAACCGACAAACATGTGCAGCGAACACAAATGGTAAGTTAATTATAATTCCAAACCCAAATTAATTCCATAAAGCAATTGATACATAATCAATAATCAATAATTGGAAAACACAGAGTCATAAATCAGTCAGCTGTTATTTGCAAAATCCAAGGAAAACATTACATTTTCATTCATTAAATAAGTTGAATAAGTTGAAATTAAATCCGGTAGCATTACTGCACCAAATGCCGGACATTGTTTGTTTTTTATCTGTTGAATAGATTGCCATTCTACAAATGGTTCCATTTAATTATTCTGTTAATCAACTATGGTCCTATCCTTGCAATTAGCTGATTCTAAGTTGCTGTAAGACATCTGCACATGTGTTTTTTAGCTTTGTCTTATTATTGCTTCTTTCCGAAGTGGAAGTATCATATGAAATTATATTGAAATATTTGCTAATAACATAATGTAGACATATTTCTAAAGTAAACTAACTTAGGAAATGAACAAGTAATTAAGAATGATGGAACAAATAAATAAGAGAGTAAATGAATAAGCGAGTTGAAAGCAAATGTTAAGAGCGAATATTCTGTCATATTAGAGAAAAAAAGAGAGAAGTGTTGAGACTTTTTTAAATTTATATAAGAAGTATAATATTTGTTAAAAAAAAACCTTAAGCGGGTAGCGATGGTAGAAAATTTATTTAACCTTATTATATTCATGCCACAAAATTCTTCCTTATGTAAGAAAGAAAAACGAATGAAATGAAATTAAATTGCGCTATAATTTTTGAACAAGTGAATGCTTAATTGCACTATAATTTTTGAACAAGTGAATTTATGTCAAAAATCGCGGTTTCCTCTTCAATGCGCAATTTCTGTCCTCTTTGCATTCCTTCACTTCACTGACAACTCCAAATTATCGGCAAACTTTAAAGCAGACACATAAGTTATTATAATCATCAAAAATTCATTTTTTGGTAAGGTTTGAGAAGTTTCGAAGCTTGCTGATATAATAACAATTTCTTGCTGATATAATAATAATTGCACATGATTTCGCCTAAAAAAATAATTTAAAAAGAATTTTACAAATGAAAGTCGATCAAATTTCTAGATAAGTTGTAAATAATCGCTCATATGTTTATAACTTCAAAAGAACCTAAAATGCTGCAAATCAGAATATTGAAATAATTTATATATACATATTCTTATATATTTATATAGCCTAAACTTCAAAATATTTTTACTTCAAGTCATTAAACTAAAGTACTTCAAATAAATCACGGGAGATTTTCCACCTCTTAGTGCAAACACTTCCTGTGGATAGTGGACATATGGCTGTAATCAAATTACTGTCCCTCGAAAGAATTTTGCGATGACGGTCGATAAACTGTTTTGCTGAATTTGTTTGACTAATTTATCGTTGACTGATTTTCTATAAAATAATATTATCAAGCCGACTGCAATTGAAAAGTTTAATGAAATCACCTAGCATATCCTTCAGAAATTACGATTTCTTTTGAAAAGGATATGTCGATATCGTCTCTTACAAAAATTTGAGATTAATTCTGATCGAATTGATTCTGACACAGAATATATTTTTTTGTCTATACGAGTTCCCGAGATTTCACACGTCGGTGAAAAGGATGAAACAATGATGAGGGATGAGGTGATGGTGATGGTGGTGCGCCTTGTTGTGCACATTTCATCTAATATTAAAATATCACTTCAAAATATTGACAAAACAAATTTTCATTATTGTCGTTGCCATTGCCATTAACATTACTATTGTTATTATTATTATTATTGTTAAAACTTACGACAATCATTGTTATATTCTATGGTGCCATACAGTCACAAACACAAATATATGTATGTTTACACATATGTTCAAGATTGGAATTGAAATTTGAAAATTTCCTTGACTTTATTAATTTCAGTTAAAATAGTTTAATATCAAATGATTATGAATTTGCAGAAGATACACAAACAGATAAAGGAGCATAAAAATTCAAAAGAAAATTAAGCTTTTTTAATTAGGGACATCAAGTTTCTTGCTTTTACAGTAACTCATGTTTCATTTATTTTCTATCATCCACTCTTCTTTGATGCTATAATATTATTGAAAATCTCCTGCAATTGCTACACTTCTGTTCCTTCCATTCAACAATCTAACCAACGAAGTTAGCGAGCTTATGGATTTGTCTATTTAGCTTCTTTATTTCTAACTTTTCTCAAACACAATTTCGTCTTGCTTCACTTGCATCTCACAAGATCTGATATTTGATTGTTCCTCGCCAGAATGATCTTGGTGCGATTATCTAGCATTAGACTTTCAAGTCACTACTTTGACCTGTTAAAATTTATTAATGAAAATTAACCTTTGAATCTCTTGTCTTAGTTCACTTTATACCTGTCTTGATTCATTCCTTTCTCCATCTTATCACCCCTCATTACAATCATCTTCCCCTCTTCCTTGCTTCGGTAACGTCAATCACATTCTATCCCATTGTCTTCCGCCGCAAACACGTTTCGAGAACGAACGCTGCAAGCACTGCAGGCAGCAAAATGCAAACAAATAGAGATGCATGCATATACATAGACAGAGACACATATATGTATATATTTATATATTTACATTTATACAAACCCGTCGGGAAACGTACACAAATATTCGTTTATTTTCACACCTTTTTCACAAAACAGGGAGAGAGAGGGAGAGAGGGAGAGATGTAAAGGTAGTATGTACCTGTAGACAATATACCTCAAGTTTTACTTCAATTGACAGCAGCAGCAGCAGCAGCAGCAGCAGCACATCTCGACATCTTGAAATGTACCAGCAAGTGTTCTCAGTCGTCAGCTGTCACCAGTTGTGTCTTTTTGTGTCTCGAATGATTATTTTTTGATAATACTTAATGAATAGTTGATTCTTAGATGGAGGAGGAATTGATTGGCTATGATTGTGGTACTATTGCTCCCTTTAATAAATAACATGGAGCAATCCTGGATGGTTCTATCGCTTTTATTTCCAAATTCGGTGGATTTTTGAATCGTGCAAACGAAAGCTGCAAGTATTCCGGCAGCAAAGTTTGGTCTGGATATTTACCTCATTCATTCTCATGCAATAAAATCCTTTGGCTTGTTTGTTTAAATTTGCTTTTTTTTTTGAAAACGATTATTATATTTTCATGATAATTATTAAAATTTGAGCAGTTTATTAAGATCATAATGTCCTTGAAAGTTCTGCACCCTTCTGACATCCTTGCAGCAAACAATGTCATTTCTTTCGGTGGTGGTGGTAGTGGTAGTATTTTCTCGAGTTAAGTTGATAGCGGCAATATCCATTGACTGTTTTCATTGATATTCGGACATGGATACTATGAGAAGAATTTAAATTCCCACAAGTGAAATTGTGTATTTTTTATAATTCTTCCTCAAGAATTTCTTGAGAAGGAATGAAATTTTCTAAAATCTTACCTTAAAATTTTTCCTTTTTTTCTTAAAATAATAATTGGGAATAATTATTAGTTTTTTATGAGCATCTATTGCAAAACCCAACTTGGTGAAATCCATTATAATTTCAAGTATTTTTATGGAACAGCCGAGAAGTTAAGACTTTATCACACGCATTCACTTTATCTCTATCAAATTTAATGTTTTAGTTGTGAATCCGAATCTGCCGAACTTTTTATCTTTTCTTCAAATGAATGCACATTATCTTCTTTTCTGAATATTACCTCATGCTTGACACAAGCTGTAATATTTTTGCTTAGTTATTTTTTTCAGCTCTCAGAATAATGACAAATAAAAATTTCTATTTATCTGTTTAGTTAATTTAAAATTTTAATTCCTAACTCTTTAAGATGACTATTTTATGGAAATTGAAAGTTCAAGATAATATCTGATTATTCTTTTGAATATGAAGAACTTGAACACTACTGGCCAGAAATATTTGTATAATATCATGCATTCAATAAGTTTAGGATCAAGCAATCGTAAACAGTAGATTGATCTAAAACGTTTAATAATATTTCCAAATATAGAATTTCAAAATGTGAGGGAAAGATGTTTTTAATAGATAATTTTAGAAAACTTTTGAATTAGCTTAGAACAATGTTGTATTTTGAAGTGATCTTTAAAGTTTTTTTTACGAAATCTAAAAAAAAAAACTTTTTTTCGACAAAAAATTTATCGTATGTTTTTTTTGAGTGAATAAGAAAATGTCCAAATATTTTAAATATTCTGAAGCTTTTCATACTCTGAGATAATCTTCCAGATATCATACTTTCAATTCAGATTCATATTTGCAAAAGAAGTGAACTAACTTTTTTTTAAGAATATGAAAATTACTTTCTTAAATCCTTTAGCTAAGAAGAAAAAAAGTGTCTAGAATTAGTCTATTGGTTAATTAATTGAGGATTGCACAATTTATACAGTATCTGCTATTACAGCACTCAATTTTTCATCTATTTAAGTTATTCGATGTGTTTAGATATTTTCTTTATTACTGCTTAATCTTCAGATACGATACTTCTAAACCATATGTTATAAAGATTTATATAATACCATAAAGTCTTAAGAAAAAAGCACATATGTTTTCAAGCGTAAACATGTGTGCTTTTTTTTATATCGATTATATTAAAATCAAATATTAAATACAGGTGCTTGATTTCAGAATCTTGCTTTAATGTGACTATAGAATTTGAAAAAAATCCCAAAGAAAAAAGTTGAATAAGTTCATTTACTAAATTTTGCCAAATTGGAACTGCAAGAATTTCTTTGCAATTGATCCTGTCTCAAGCTTTCGAATCATCACAGATCTGAAATCCAAGCTCCGTTCTCAGAAGATGGAAGGCTCGTAATGCCAATTTCCCAACAGACTTTTTTATGCCTTTCAAATTAAAATTGGTAGCAATTGCAATAGTAGTAGCAAATGAATGACCTCGATAGGTTGCGTTCCTATAATTATGCCCGCATTGTGATTGGGAATCATTTTCCCATCATTCCGTATCTCCTCAATTGTTACGCATTATCCGACCCTCTTTCCTCCTCCTGCTCCTTCTTTCCTCAAAATATTACAACAATCGGTAGATGAAGGAAGGAAGGAAGACGAGAAATGGAATGGAAGAATAATTTTAGAGGAAAACAGGTGTGGAAAGGAAGGATCGTTTCCTTCGTGCGCAAAATTTTCACAGACTGCTTACGGCCATGGTGCAGCGCTGTGCGACGATGCAGGTAGCTCGTTAGGCCATTGACCTATTCGCCCTCATCCCTAATTACAACTCTTTACTGGACACACGAGCAATGACGGTACACAGATTGAACAATATAGATCCCGAAGACCTTCAAATTATTCATTCATCAAACAAAATTCATTCCTCATTATGATTTGACGTTGAGACAGAAGTCCTCATAATTTAAAATTACTAAGCGCTATTCCCCTATAAAAACAGGTTAAGAAATTGGTGACGATTTCCTTGACGAGATCTGCAGATGACAATTGGTGAACACATTGATAAAGGTCAGAGAGTGCGAAGCTGCAATTACTTTCAGAGAAAACTTCACGCAAAAAGATATTTCCAAATGTTAGGTAATTAAGCCATTGATAATTTTATCGATTGATTGGTGAAAAAAATATGATACTGACAATTTGGAGATCTATGTATGATTTAGTCCCTATATCATTGGGAGACATAATATCTTGAATGAGAGAGTAATTAGGGATCTTATTGCGGTGCCAATTTCAGCACTCCACATGAATCATCACAAATTTCAATACAGCAAAATTTCGATTTAATCATTTGTTTAGTTGAACTTGTAGAATGGTATACATTGCTTCTATTGATTAAGCTATCGGCTACATCGGCTAATAAAAGGAATTTTATTACCATTTGGATGATTTTTTTTTAGACATCAAAAGATGCGAAATATTTGTAGTATGAGTGATTGGAAAGATTGATTGAAAGTACTGAAATGTACCTGTGCTGTGATAATACTGTTGATAAATATGCCTATTATTGAATCGAAAACTTTTCCCTTTCCTCTATTGCTCATCTTCAAGCATAGCGATATTGTAATATTCGATTTGTGTTAATAAAAGGACGTCGAAAGATAGAGAGAGAGAGAGAGAGAGAGAGAGAGAGGGGGAGAAAGACGAAGATCCTTTTCGTCGATTAGCTAACTTCGTTATCAGCATCTTCCCGTTTACCACCATTTAGAAGCATTTTGTCGGGATGAATGTACTCTCAGAAATCCCGCCCCGCTTCATCTCGTAATCCATTAATTTTAATCTGAGTTTTAATGAATTGATAATTATAATTTATCAATGTTAAATTATTGAACAAAGAAAAACACAGTAAGCATTGTTATTATAATGGTAATTGCGATGTTTAAGGATCATAAACTAAGCCAGTCTTCAATATTTCTCTTTATTATCAAAATGCGATATGTCACAAGTTCTTTAATGGCAAAGTGCGATATGTCGCAAACAGTTTTTCGTTAAGAGTTGAAAGGCAAGGAAAATTCAATCCTTCACTTTCTTTGAGGCTGTCAAAAAATTCTGCTACTTATTATTGAAATAATAAGTTTCTCTCACAACAAAAATAATTCCTCTCCGATAGTTCGCTATACTCTTTCTATACATCTCTCTCTCTCTTTCTTTCGCTAATTCTGCTAATAATTATTTGTCACAGTATTCTTTCATTGCTTTGCCTATCTCGTCTGCTCTTCTTATCGCTATATCCTTTGGTCTTATTGGGCGTTATTATTATTATTATTTTTTTGTTGTTCTCTGATCAGTAAAATTGTCTCTTTGTCTCTTTTGGTAGGATGTTGAATAGGAACTGTTGGTATAAGTACTGTAGCGATAAATTCTTCGCGAATTTTGCAAACAGAATATGCTGTCGAACTGATGGAGAGAGATAATGGATAAAGTAAGTTCAAGAGAGAGAAGTTGCTTATGCTACGACTCATTAGACTGCATTACCATAATTTGTTGATCTAGAATTGTTTTGGAAATATTTCGCAAGTAATGATTCAGTTTGATTTTACTTCGATCATGGAATACCTTAATTTGGAGAATAAAAGAAATAAGAGAAACGGATCGAACTGAGAAGGAAGAGAAAAGGGTGATTGGTGACACGAAAACACTGGTTGACATTATCTTCAATTATACAATATCCTGCTACTCCACCAACAGAGCTGCACCATATTGAGGCCGACGAACGAATATTTCGCGACAACAATACCTACCAGTTGGCTCTCGATGAATCGATGCTGGTATAACGATCGTTCATCTATTTTCCTCAATCGCTTATTCTCAATCTCTTCTTTTCTTATATTATTTGTAGATTTTAATAAATCACATATAGCAGTTATAGTATCTTGAAATTTTTGTTTTAGCAAATCAAGATATCATTATTGAGACAATCATTATGACCAGTACGGTAATTACGGTAGAACATGTCTTTCCCACAACTATTTCTGGTAAAAGTAATAGTAGAACTAATCATATAGTATTGCAAATTTTCGGTTCTTATTTTTAAGTTTTGCCGAAAAAATTAGTGAAAACTCACAGTGATATTATCAATCTCAATAGTCTGCATCGTCAGTTAGCTCGTATATTATAGGATAATATGATTACTATTCACATGTTTATTATCGTATCATTGTTTAAATTGTTAACTGGAATTTATCTTAATGTTTTTGCCCCATATTCTTTCACCGATCCTAATTAAATCCTAACAAAAGATCGTGAATGTTTCTTTATTTTAATCATGTACCGTCTTCTTAGTTTTTTGAGTTCTATTTATTTGTAATTTATACATAGTTGATTGCATTACTTAATTATAGCTCAATCTTCATTGATTTGCATCAATCATAATTACTTTCAAACATGATTCGAATGACTTTTATCTTTAGACTTTTTCAGTGACTACTATAATCACTCATTCTTCTACTGCTCATCATCAAATTGCAATTAAGTGATAGTGAAGTGGTCCACTTAAGCGTATCTATAAATAATAGCTCGCTGCCAGCAGCACATCGATAATGCAAAGGAATAGAAGAGGAAGAAGTAGTTAGTAATTACCGAATCGAAACGACCCATCAACGAAGTACCTTAACCAGAAAATATCCCTATTGTCCTCCCAGTGGGTTAATACTTCCGCATTAATTGCTGCTCCCGTCTTCTTGACCATATCTACCTTTTCTAATGAGCTTTTTGAGGAATTTTATACGGGAAGGTGAAGGAGATTATCCTGTTTCGTATGCACTGCCGTCTTTCACTTTAGTATCTTCTGCTGCTCTCAAGGTGATGACCAAACATGACCTTTAATGCTACAGAAAATGTATTGTCCCGTTTGTTTTTATTATTTTATCAAACGCCATGATTTCCGATTGTGCGATATAGTTGACTGCGAGATAGGCTTTTAAATATTATGAATTTTATTTGAGGCGAACAACTTTTTACGTTTTTATTTATTTTGAATTTTTTTATTCGATTAGTGAGAATTTCAGGTTGATATAACACAGAATGATGTCATGAGCATTAACTATTTCAGTTTATAAGAATCATCGTTTTTCAGTGACATAGAAAATTTTTCATTAGGACAGTCTTGGCGAATAAACGGGTGTACAAATTGTGCAGTAGTATATCGGAGAATTATGTTCTGAAAATTATATCAAATTTCATATTTGTAACAGTGAGACTGATTCGAGCCTTTTAATTCCAATTTATGAAAATTTTAGTGGCTAAACAGTATTTGTTGCTTCTTTTACTATAATCTTATTTTCATCTAATTAATTCTTTGGTGCATCAAGTTAATCTTGCATGAAATAGAAGAGAATACAAGCAAGTTGAAATAGAAGCACCTGTCATCGAAAAAAGGCAAATCGACAAGAAGGAAAGAAAGAGGAGAGACTAACTTGAAGCACCAGGAAGTGTAGTAATGGCTCATAAACTTGGAAAAATATCATAGAAACTTTAGATTTTAAGGTGTCTTTGTGCAAGAATTATAATGCCATGTTTATAAAAAAATTCCATTACCTGACATTTTTTGCGACAATTTTTTGGAAATTTTGTAATTCTAATTTGAAAATAATGTTTCTGCAAGGATTTAATTTGCAATTCTTTCTGTTCATAGTGTCATAGTTTGGTGTAATGTTTTTTCGGTCGGCTTCATTTATGAACTTCTATAATGTCTCATTTCGCTCTGTAAACTGCTTAAAATTAATTTTATCACTACTTTGGATGTTCAAAAAAAGAGAAAAGAATAATTAATTTGAAGTTAATTAACACCATAAATGTCGCAAAGAATTTTCATGATTTCTTATGAAGCCAAGTGCTTAAGAATATGATACTGCTGACCGATTACTTCTTCAGTAAATTACGTCTAATGCTGATTTATACAGTATTATTTCATGCGAAACATTTTACGTATATTCTTAACATCAGACGTCAATTCATTTGTTAACAAACATAGCACTATTAATTGGTACGTGAGAAGTCGTAGTAATTACTGTGGCAAATATGGGCGGTGCTATTATTCTCACCGGCTAATTCATTTGTCATTGGAAAGGCGTGGCTCTTCGCTAACGCTGATTGGCCAATTTTGGTTACAAATGAGCGAATTGTCTTCAAACGTTTATTACATCGCCGGCATCATGCAATTACCAGGAACCCTTACAAATAGCATGCCTTAACTTGTTATCATTGTTTGCCTTTCTGATATCATTGATATTTTCTATTTGATAATACAACATACATATCTCAATGGACATTCCATCAAATTTTTCCTTTTTTTCGACTGGAAAAGACGAAAATATTTCGAAGGTATATTTTGATGGCTTGTTTAAAAGGTGCATTAAATGAATGATGCGGGTAATTGTTGATATTGTGATCGATTAGTAGAAGAGAGACTTATGATGGAGGAGCAGAAGGAAGGCTGAGGACCGCTCCTCTCTTATCGCTTTTTCAGCAACAATTCATTAGTTCATAGAATTCGTAGTTCAGAAGTCGTAACACTATTTATACTTCTTGTTTTTCCAGATTCATCCTGAAAGTGTTATAAGTTGTATATATGTGCAATTAATTCTACATAAAGCACATATTTCTTCCATTCATTGCTGCCGATAATTTTTGACTGACCCGTAACAACTTGTTTTACTTGAAATAATATTAACTTTTCTCAAATCTGTTTTCGCATATCAAGAAATCTCATTCCTTACAAAGCATAAATTACAGTTTCGACAAATTCGTCCATTTGCTTCTCATTCTTGCAAACCATTATTTTTGTTTATTCCAGATGAATCATATACGTGAGGGTGGCACCGCCGGAATATCACTATCAGCATCGGCAGCATTATGTCGGATTAGTTCCGCCAAAAGTGCTGTACAGGTTCGTTGTCGCGCATGTCAAGAAATACTGTCATGGTAAATTTTTCTTTAATTTTTTTAAATATCTTATAATATTCGCTTTTTATTTGAAAAATGTTTGGATATTTCTTGCTGCTTCATATTGGATTTAAATCGATCAATGGAATCAAAGGTTTAACCGATATCCCACATGATTTTCCATCATGTTGAGACAATCTTCTGCATTCTTAAAAAACCACTTCAAAACGACGAAGAATCACATAATGTCTCAGAATTCGATATTATGGCAGGATCTTCCTCATTGTTAGAATAAATGAATTTTAATTTGCTTCTTCTAGGATTTCATAGTAATTTCATGAAATTCTGGATTTTCTGCTACATTCTTTTCTTTCACATATGATGTTGCATAAATTATTTTCCCGACAACAAAAAAGAAAAATGATTTGAGATCCATTTTCATATTTTGATAATGAATCATTCTGTGGAAAAGCTGATAAAAAGCGCAAAAGACGGGAGAAAACGAGGATCTAAAAAAAAAATGTAATAATAGAATTTTTTTTTTTTTTGCATTTGTAGCGGGAAAAGTAGGTGCTTACGTCGATTCGTTCATATTTTATTTTTCCATCTCGTATTTCTATAATTTAAATATCCATAACTTGATATCCTGGCAAATTCAAACTGATGTGAAGATCTAAAAAGAGGATATGGAAATTAAAAAAAGTTTATATCGATATTCATCGCCACTTCTTTCGATGGAAAATAAAATAGTTTGGAATGCTGAGTTCTGTTTTCTACTTCAGGATTTAATAAGTTTTTCTTTGTATCCAGCAACAACTAATCAGAAAAAAATTGATCGTAGGGAATAAAATCATGTTGATACAAATTTAGTTCTCCGAAATTTCAACTTCTATCATTAATCAGCAGCTAAGAAATCATTTTAGATTTTATTGAAAATCAATCTTAGTAAGATTTTTGTGATATTTATTCCGATTACATAATACAGTTTCACTTTTTATTCTAAAATTGATTTCAAAGAAATTGTTTCAATAACAAATTACTTACTTTATTTGAATCTGAATAAATATATAACAAAAGCTTTTGCTGATTGATTTTGTGTATTCAATTATAGAAATGAAATATTTCTTCAGTCCATTGGCTTTACGTGAACATTGTGAGAGTCGCGCACACTCCGTCCGAATAGCGCAACTTGCATCAATGTCCAGCGATGCTGCAAGCGTTCGAGATGATAATTCTGCACCAAGATCAATGCCAGCGAGTCCTGAAACTGTTCTCGAATGTCGACATTGTTCCTTTGAAACAACTAATACTGCAGGCGCTATCGGTAAGCTTGAAATGTAAAAAAAAATTCGATTTGAACTGGTTCAATTGATTCTCTTTCTTGATATACTCCATTCTGCATATGTCTTTACTGATTAAAAAGGCTTCATTGATTAAATGCCGAAAATTCTCGCAGTCAGATTTCGAAACAGATTTTTTCTTATTTGATGTAAGTTGCAGAACACATGCAGCAGCATCCACCGAATATAGAAAGTACTGGAACAAAGCAGGAAAGTTTGAATCTGGAGGTTGGCTGCGGTAAGTGTGTTCTGCATTAGAGCAATATTAGAAGTAAAAAAATAGAATTGGGCTAGCAGTCTACTAGATATTAGTGGTACTTATCCTGCTTCAAATGATTTTTTCCGAAAACCTATAGTACGAAAAAATTTGCTAATTTTGCACTAATCTTTATTTCAATCTTGCTATTAATCTATTCCATTCCAGACCCTAGTGCTTAATGCTTTAGATAGGTCTATTATATTTAATATCTGATAGCTTGAAGAAATTTTCAACTAAGCTAGAATTGGTAAATTATCTTTATTGATGTGGCCATTACTTTCAAGTAGAATCATTTTAATGTATTCCTTCTATTTACTAATTCTTCATTCCTTAAACTTGGACAGTACTTGTTTTGGAAAAATTTCAGACCGTAAATTATTATTTGCCCATGTAGTTTCAAAAACCGTTTCCCAAGTTTATTTTTCTAAGACTTTGTTCTGGAAACAAATTGTTTTAAGGTAGTTATGGAAATAACAATATGAAAAATGCCCCGAAATCAAGCATAGTCTACGATCACGTGCAGTTAATGGGCAGCGCGATTACAGTTGTTGCTTTGAAATTTTTGAAACTAGTTTTCGCTTTGCTTCTGTGATTAGTTAGTAGTTAATTGTGGATTGAGGTCTGAGGGGTAGTGAAACTTGTGGAATCAAAGAGGTGACTGGAAATAGAGAAGAGAGGAAAGAGAATAATCCCTAATCTTTAAATTTTAAAATAATCTTGATTGGAAGTGACTATCTATCTTTTATTTCTGTCTCCCCTCATTTCACAAAATCACTTGTGGAAAATGTACATAAACGATAATTGGTTTGATGAATAGCAAAGAGATAGATGAGCCGAGCTGAGGGGAAACTGAATAAAATAGTCGTTACGTACCTCCTACCGAGATTAAATTAAAATAATTATTAGCGAACCGAAACTAATGCAGGCTGTGACCACAAATCCTCGGAATTTAACAAACAGTAGATCATCGACTCTGTCTTGTTCCATTCCTACTATCCTAATCATAATTCTATATCATCCAATTTACCAAAATCCGAAAATTTAATTTGTGAGTAACCATGATAGTGATAATCTGTTAAAGGAACAATGAACTCACTACCCCATTCAAACTTTAATCTTTGATGAAATTATAACTAAATATGTAAATTAGAACTCACTAATGAAAGTAAATTGGTTTCTGATACGTGACAAGCCGATTTTTAATTTATTTATTTTTTTTTTTTGTTACCATTGCTATTCATGACTAATTTTCGATAATATATTAAGAGAAGAAACTCGGAATCTTAGCGTTATTAATGGATGATCAAGAAATCACGTTATCATATAACTACAATAATTATAAATATAGTGTCTTATCGTAGCTATTGTCTGCAATTTTCCATTTCATAGAGAGGTTATGAATCACAAATCGTTAAATTGATATTTGTCAAAAATTAGCATTGCTTGTGTTTACATTTCATAAAGAACTTTCTCTTTAAGATGATTCAAAACTTCACTTGCTTTTATTTCGCAAATACTTTCGAATTTTTGTTTGCCTAACATTAATGTGTTTTAAGTTTTCGAGAAAACTATGTGAAGGTTGGGATTCGGTTGCTATGACTAGTAATTGTATAACTTTTGATATTTGCAAAACATGCACATACATGCAGAAGGCAGCAAAACGGTAAGGAGTATGTGTGACTTTATATTGCAAGATATCTTGCATCTGTGAATAAGATGAATGAGAGCATGGATTTAATATGATAGATGAAGATGCATTATAGATTATCATTTCAGTGTTTATAACTAAAACTGACATATAAATAATTCGATCATACTCTCAAGATTTTGGAGCGATTTTATATGAAAATGATTAAAATTGTAAAATTTTTTTAAAGAGAAGAAATGCTATTGAAAAGAGAGCCACGGATCTTTGAAAGGATGGGAATAAATAAATAGATGAATTTGCCGTCATAATGGAAAGTTTTTGCTACGAAAATATGAATGTTTAGTGAATGGTTTTAGATAGGCTAATTTTTATGACGAATGAATTGTTGGGATGGATTGTGAGATGAGAAGGGAAGCCGTATAAGATACCACTATGCAGAGGTATTACTACCATTTCCCAACTTGTATCACCATATCAGTTTTTCGAATTAAGCGAATCAGATCTTTTCGTGAATTACTCTTCTTTTTTTTTTTCTTTTTTTTTTTTTTTCAAGAACTTTTTTGGCGTCTTTTCCATTTGCAACCATCAAAATCAGAAGTTTAGAAGTTATTTAATGCTTTTAAGCAAGATTATTATTGATTAATTCTTAGACTTTCAGTCATTTTTTCTAGTGATGCATTTATAAGTGCTTTCTTCATCACTTTTTTTTTATGCATCTTTCAAATTCTTTTCTAGATTATTACATCTACCAAAAACCGGAACTATGCACAGTCTAAAGATTGGCCTGATAATATTGTTACAGAATACTTTTTATTTAGCAGAACTCGTTTTTAATAATTATGAAATGAAAATGTGCTGCTCATTGAGCGTAATATTTTATCTGCTTCATTGGTAGAGCTTTTCATTTCGTAAATCACAAGTACTCACTTGACAGCTCAGCTATCTTAGAGCAAGTAACTTTAGATGTTTTACTCATGATTTTTTATGCCTTTTTCGTGTAAGAAGTATATTTGTCCGAAGGAATACATTACTGTTGCGAACATTCAACCATGCTTTTTAATCTCCGCCATTATATGAAAAATTCTTTTCATACTGAATTTCCAGAATTGTTCGATCTATTGATCTACTATCATAGCACCTATCCTGATCGTAAAGGCTATGAACCAGACATACTGTGATCTCTTAATTTTGCAAAAAAGCTAGTAATGATTATTAGATCATTTCAATTAATTTACCCATTGGAGCGATCTTAATGACTCATTCTTTGTTCTCTTTTCATTACACATTATTTCAATTTAACTTTAACAAACTCCAAAGAAATATTTTGTATACTTTTTTATTGCTTGCTAATTGGACCGGCCACAAAGAAGCTGCTGGTCCAGCTAGTCTATATAAATAAATAATTTTATTTGGCAAGTGATAGGCCCTTATTTTTGCCTATCACTTGCCAAACTTGATAGACAAAAGCATTTCTGTATAGATATAGTACTACTATGATAGTACTATATCCGTACAGAAACACGCGCTTATTCGAATGCAACATTGTTTCAAAATTTCAAATCAATCGATGAAGAATTTGAAACATTGTGTCAAAATCCACAACAAACATTTACATTTTAATTTATATAGATTAAGCAGTGTAGATACTGCAATTGCTTTAAGCGAAGGTGTGATGAAAAGGTGCTGATGTGGAGGAAGGAATAGGAAATGATTTCACCTGTAACATTCAAACAGCTTGGACATTAGCGCCTATTGCATTTACTATCCTTTCTCATTTGCGCTTCTATTCAAATGTCGCATTTCTTCTTACCATTCTTTTAGACCGCTTAATGTATGATAATTAGAGGTTCAGTGAGATAGAACGAGTTAGCTAAGATAAGATGATAAATGAGGACAGAAACTGAAATGATGATTGTCGGTGACATTAAGAAAGACTTGTAAATCTCGCATAGAAACAACGGCGGAAAGAAGGACAAAAATGGAAGGGAAGAAAAGACTAAAATAAAATGAATGAAAGGAGAAATGAGAAGATTAACGAAGGTCATGTACAATTAATTTTGTGCTACACTATATATATTTTGGGAGTCGAATATCAAACTGCGAGGTAACATGCGTTGCATGCATTGCCTGACTGAGAGGACGTCAAGGGATGAAGGACGGGAAAGCAGGAAATGCTAATGGCAGTAATGAGAGACGACACTGGTGGTGTTGTTGATGATGATGATATTGGTAAAATCACAATGGCAATTACAATTAAATGAGCAGATTTGCACGGGTATTACCAAATCAGGAAAAAGAAAACAATTCGCATAAATTTGCTGAAATGAAAATGGTTGAAACTTTTTTCTGCTTTATGAGAGCAAGTTAGTTCAGCTGCATTCCGAAAATGAAGCTTTTAACATGTAAAATTTCTATGCTTATAGTATATTAATTAACTGTAATGGAATAAAGGTGATAGCAAGTTCATATTGCTGTAGGCTTGTGATAATTATACTTAAGCGCAGGACTCATTATTCTAGAATTTCGAATGATAGAGAAGTCAAAATTTCACTTTTAATGGATGCTCAAACTTATTCTGCTATATAAACAAGTAGATTTATTATTGCAATAATGATACATTTATATTGACGTTTAATTTGAAATATTGACAGCAGTCTAGATATTTTGGTCGTGAACTTTTTTTGGTATTAGTACCAAAAAATAAATTATTGATATGGAAAAGATAAAGTATTTAGTATTTAGTTATTAAATTTAACCGTTTGAAGGACTCGTCAATAAACAAACATCATTTATCACATATTTTAAGCAAATATTCTTCGTTGGATCCAGCATTATCAAGCTTTCAAGAAATTTCTTGTGAGTCTTTATCGATAGATAAGCCAATAATAAGCTGACTACTACAAAAAGTAATACTAATAGTGATCGATTATTTACCGTGCTCCTTAGATGGCTTATCTCATTATTTTTATTCGTTTCAAAACAAATGTCCTTGGCTTAATTTATTGTAATTCTCGAATGGAACATATTTCTTCTTATTATGAAGTTGAAATAAATTAGTATTCAGGCCATTTCCATCATTGTTCTTTTTCTGCCACGACTCTCTCTCATATCTTACAATTCGTTTCTATAGCCTTTGCCTAGATGAAAATGAAAATTTCTTATCTGAAAATGATGATTTTTTCTTCAAAATACTGATTCAGCTATTTTTTATGGAGCATTTGTTTTAAAAGTAATTTCTTCAGTAAATCGAAAAAAAAAATTATTTGTTCTGCTTTGTGATGTGTGCTAGATTCTTGATACGAATTTTAGAATTTATTGAACCTCTTTTACAAAAAATTTCATTATTTGTGGGACATAATATATTTCGATTTATTGTATGTTATAAAAGGCTTGGACAGACAAACTATAAAAATCGGTGATCTTTTTTTTCTCTTTTTTTTTTTTGTGGATAGATGAATAAACAAATCTGATATAAAACAAGTGGATTATTACTGTAATGATTTCCTTAATTTATGAGTGAATTTTTAATGACAGAATAGTTGAACAGTTTAGTGACATCTTTTCAATAAAAGGCAATAGTTATACTGTAAAATGTATGTGATATTGTCATTTTGTATTTAGCGAGTTTGTAAGTATTATATGCAGCATTACCAAGTTTCTGTTTATTTGAGTAAGTTCCTTTTCTCTGTGTATCAACTGGTTATAATTAAACAAATGATGGTTATATTACATAACAGATGCGGGCGAAAGATTCAATAACTGAGCAATAATAATAATTTCACTATTTAAGTTTTGCTATAATTGCTCTCCTCGATCACCGCTTATGCTCATTTCTTCTCTGCCTATCTTTCCAAACAAGTAATGATTTTAATAATTTGCTATACACAACTGACAGCAGTAGAAGAGGGAAGAGTTTAGATGTAAGTAAGGTACTCTTTTCAATTATACAATCACATTGAATTCGATGAATTGAAATGGACGAAAATTTGTCATCAAAAGCATTACAATAACTGTAAGGGATTATTTTTATGCTGAAATCATTAATGATAGCTTGAAATTTGAATTTTTCTCTAATGGTTGTGATATTCTCTTATTTTGACTACCACAATCATTATCAGTTCATGATTACTTTTGCCATTTTTATTGTCATTGATATTAAATTAGCTTCATCCTCGAATATTTGTCTTCTGAGTAAATATTCTAACTTTGATGCTTGGATTCATTTTTTATGCCATTTTGATCCTGAATAGATTTTAACTTTTTATCTAGATATTTGAAATAATCCCTCAATTTAATTTTTTTCTTGAGATGGAACAACGAGACTTCCGATTTCTAGGAACTAATTTTTTTTTTTTTCTTTCTTATCAGCGGGATTACTATTATGATTCATCTGATGTTGTTTGTAATGACATTTACTTCTGCATAGTTATTATTAAATCATGTCGAATTTAATGCAAATCTTGCAGTGATTTTATTAAATTGTTATTGATGCTACAGCAGAATCGGGAGGACATCGTCAATTGTGCTGTCATTGAGGAGCTGATCATTGTTCATCATTATTAACATAATTAGCATTCGCTGATGCCATTTTTACAAAAATTTCGTTTTTTACTTTCCATTTCATTGAATTCCATTTGATTGTATGCCGAAAAGTGGCAAAAAAAAAGTTTTCAAATTATTTCAACGCTAAAATAATTATGATTAAAAGAGGTTTTCAAAATGCACATGCGGCACAAAATTGTCGGCATTATTATTATAAAACTTCCAATCAAAATTCCTCTTTTTTTGCCAAATTTCAGTTAGAATGAAATTTCTGGTTGATGCGTTCAATATTTGTAATTTATTCTACTCGTATACCTTCTCTTCCCTTTCATTCCTCTGCTCGCTTCCTTTGCTATTCTCTAATTGATGTATTAAATTGAGACAAGTAGAAAGGCATGAGTGTCGTTTGACATTTCACATCGAGATATCAAAGATGTTGTCCTGTGCTGCTGGTTTGATGGTTCTTCTAATTTGATAATGTGAATTCGAATTGATCTCAGTTATTCTTGCTCTGGCAAGTTCTTGACACTGGATTAATGGTTTGATTAATGTCTGATCTTACTATCAGTGATGCTAGCAGTTGAAAAATCTCGATAGAAATTTAAATATGGAACATTAAACTTTCGATGAGATGAGAAAAACTGTTGGAGTGATTGAAATTGTTTAATTACATGAATATGAATTTATTTCATGAAATTTAAAGATGACAAGGTCGAAGTTGAAATTTTTATATTTTTTCATTTTGCTAATTGGTCGTTACTGAGAGACTTGATTTGTTTGTTTAGTAACAATCCTAACTTCAAATAGTCATAGACAGTTGGCTGTGTCAATTCAACAGTCACGGGGAGAATACTGTTGGTACCAATAATGCTCATCATCATCATCATATATTTATTAATAATAATGGGTTCAAATGGATTCGCGCATTTGTCTATCTATTGTGTATGTTTGTTAATTTATTGTTATTCTGTTCGATATTATGCTTGTTTGTTTGAATCAGAACATTAGGAGATGTGGGATGGAGCGGCGAATGTGTAATTAAGTTTCAGTGGGTAAAATTTCATAATGGAACCTCGACATCTATGAAATCAATCAATCAATTAATCAATACCGTAAAGATCATTTTAGAGAATTTTTATCTAGCAAAGAGAAGGAAAAAGGGAGGGAAGAGAAATCTAAAATGATTATATTAATTTCACCTGAATGGATGTTAGTGTGATTTCCGCTCGCTATAATAAATTTTTTTCCTTTTTCCTTCATCTCTTTCATTCATCCTCCGTTCGCATCCCTTGACACTAATATTCTTCTAATCTTATCAAGGATTTGTTTCTTCTTTTGAACTGATTTAACTTTCGCGTTGCTTACCGGATTAGAAATATCTATGCTGAGTTATAGTGATAATAGTGTCATAATGGATATATTTTACTGATTTTCGTTCAAATTGTTGCAGGAATTTGATGGATAAAAATATCTTCTCAGTTGATAATTAGGAGTGCATGCGACAAACGAACACCTTGTCTCTGTTCGTTTCTATTGTCTCAACTTCTAAGCTCGTTCAGCCGTTTGAATCGTTTTTTGAATTTAATTCTTTTGATAACTTGTGTGATGGACAAGAAGTGCCTCAAGCTTATAAGCTTAATGATAGCAATAGCGCAGTAGCACTCATATATGATAGCGTAATAGCGCCAAGGAATATCGATATGCTTGTCGTCTCTTTCTTCTTTTTTTTTCTCGTATGCTGTTCGATCGTTTGGCGAGGATGAAAACTAGGCCTGACGCCCAAAAGTCACACCAAACTCACAGATTTTAACGAATCGATGGCACTGCATTTGTAGCAACAAAATTTTAAGGATAATGACAAAAGGCTTACTTAAGTTTGTTGGTAGCAAATGAATTTATCTTCTTTTCAGAATGCTTCATTTCTGCAATTGGCCAAGTCTAATGAGTAATTGCTTGCTCAAAATCTTAAATACTCTTCCTGGTAGGGTTAGCTGCTTGACTTTATTCAAGCTTAATTGTTGGAAGTCTCAGTTTAAGGCTCATTTTTGAAGTGTGATTATTTGTATCTATCCTAGCCATCAATTTTTGACGGCTATAATGCTTCTTTCTAGCACCACCAACACCACCACCATCACCAGTATAAATATAACTCTCTTCATTTAACTGAACTCATTATTCTTGTGTCTTTTTTCTAAATTTTCTCAAGGACTTTCTCTTTTTCCTCTTCCATCATTATCATCATAGCTGTTCATTTCATTTCTCTGTCATCCTTTTCCTCCTCCATCTTCTACTCTCTTCATCCTTTTCCTTTTTTCGGCAATGTTGGGTAACGGATGTGCGGCACAAAATTTACATTTTGCCAATTAGTTGAGAGACATGAAGCTGCCAGAAATTTCCCTTCTTGACTTTTCCCAAATGACATGAAATGAAGAAGTCAGTGCAAGAAGAAGGAATCCTTCCTTTCAAAGCAAATAAGCATTCTGCCTATCCTTCCTTCTGCAGCTCTCCTCCCTGTTCATTTCATTTCCTTCTAGCAGCACTTCAATTGATGAGAACGACCGATCGACTCGATCCTCCATGCACATCGCATATTCATATACTTATCCATTCACACCAATATACAACAAACGTTTGAAATTTGCAATTTGCAGTGCCTTTTTTTCTGAGATTCCTCTCTCTCTCCTGTTCGGAGAAGCCAAGCCAATGGCCAGTTGGTCGGTCGGTCCTGTCAGAATGCTTCCAACACTTTGCCCCATCTCTATTTACCCAAAAAAGTCGCTTAAACGCTTATTAATCTTACTTTATTCTTGGCTCCATCCATCCTCTCAATCCTTCTTTTCTTTCTTTTCATCCATCCATCCATCCACTCATCCTATAATATATTTGACTTCTCCACTATTACTAGCTTTGTCAAACTTTATTTTAAACAATTTAATGAAACATTTAACAGACACGTAAACATTTCAGAGTATAGTGGGAACCTGAAATGCTAAAAGATAATAATAGCATATCAAGAAAATAATCTTAGAGTTACTTTTCTTGCAAGATGCATCGAAAAAAAGATTTAACATCTTTCACATCTTTCTACGTCAACTTTATACGTCACAAAAATACGTGACATTCCAGATATTGTAGACGCAAAAGATATGCTGATAAGGAGCAGAAAATGCTACCAACAATTATACTTCTGATGCAGTTTGTTGATAACTACCAGATTACTGATAATCATCGGAACTGTCACGAAGTCTTTGGCTTTTTTGCAATCCTTGCTGCATGCAAGTTGCACATTGCAATGCATCGATCGCTTGAAATTCTTGTTCCCATTTAGCTTAGAACCATTCATCCTTTTATGAATGCACCTGCTGGTTGGCATTTGCTCTATGAGGAGTAAGATAATTATGCTCTTAAAGGAAAAAGATAAGTCATTGAGATAAAGACAATGGACTGTACTGCAAGACTGCAATTAGTTAATTAACAAACAGTTAATTATTGACCCGAAAAGGTGCCAGACAAAGTAGTTCCTTTTGCTGATAACTAATTTTGTATCAAGTAATTACTTGTCAAAAAATGCTGAAACAGCTTTCGCCTTTTCTGATGTGTGCAAATTAGCACATTACTATTTATCATGAACTGATGTACGAATTGAGATAGGAAGGAAATAGTGATTACAGTTGCAAACACCTGCATATGCAATTTATCGTACAGAACACTGCTGCGCGAAAATGTGTTTTGTTCATTGGTCATGATGAGAGCGTGAATTCCAGAAACGACGGCGATTATACATTTGTCATATTTGATTAGTGATGCAGTATTACGGAATAATCTGAATTTCAGCTTATTAAGTCTTTTTGTTCAGTTTTTTCCTTTTTTTTTCATTTTCTATAATGTATCATGGAACTGGCAGAATTCATTTTTCTAGTCAAACTAATTTTGATTAAAAAGGTTTCGTTATCATTTGCTATTTTTGAGCGGGAAAAAATAAGTGAAACGATGAAAAAAATGATATGAAAATATAAATAGAGAAGGAAAAACGATGAACAATAGGAGAAAAGGTCATCGCTACCAATAAATGTCATTTGTACAGTATTATTCCAAGTTAAATTGTCTGTATTTCCAGCTTTAAATCTTCAGTAATATTTGAGTTGATTTTTCCACCTCTTCTTACTTATCGTCGACATCACTCTTATCATTATGATTATCATTATCACCGGCATGATCACTATCCTATAATGATACTAATCATAAGCAATTAATTATCGTCTATGTTATTGTTATGATACGTGCGACGATAATTCTGATCGATGTCTAGATTCTCTTTTCATTCCCACCATCAACATTCTACAAAAATATTTCGCTCATCATCGGGGCATATCAACAAGTTTTTCATTGTCTTTCGTTGGCTTTTCCCAGAACTATTCATTTCACCGCGTTTCCTTCCCTCTTCAATACTTCTGCTCTTTCATCATTCGTTATCAGAAGCTTTCCTTTTAACCTTTCTTTTTTCCATTTTTTCTAATACTCACTTTTTTTTGGGTTTTCTTGGACTTGCCTTGAAGATGTCTTTCCCATAATTTATTAGTCAAAACATATCTTTTTCATCTAATATTCCAAATAGCTTCCATACTGAATCCATCAGAAGAATATGAACAGAAAAATATTTGAACAATTGATTGAAAAAAAGAATGATACGATGGAGATAATTTGACGTAAAATTAGAACTCGAAATAAAAACATAGTTTAATGATAAAGGTGACACCGAATCTTGGATGATATTTTCTTGATGAAGATCTATTCATACGCTGTTGATAGTTTAAAACAAACACCAATGCTAGCAGAATCATGTATTTTTTTCAGAAACACTGGATGAAGATGAAATTAAGAACTGCACAGCAGAAAATTTTAACATGAATGAAGCCGCATATTGCTGCTCGCTTTGTAACTTCATTACCAGTAAGTTTTTTTTCATTTCAGGTTAAATTTTTCATGCTTCATTCGATTGTAC
Source organism: Onchocerca lupi (assembly GCA_028564675.1). Classification (NCBI taxonomy): domain Eukaryota; kingdom Metazoa; phylum Nematoda; class Chromadorea; order Rhabditida; family Onchocercidae; genus Onchocerca; species Onchocerca lupi. Next base: position 18,210 of record JAOVVO010000410.1, on the reverse strand, counting down.
AAATATCTTCCACAAAAAAGTAAGGAGTTTTATTGACTCCCTATTGTTTCCTTTCCAACTTTCTAGTTCTTTCATAAAATTCCAAAAAATTGCCGAAGGAATGAATTTATGTCATGGTAACAAATTGCAGTTTTTATTGAACCTTTCATTTATTTACTAATTATTGAAATATATCCTAAATTACGGCCATAATTTAGAAATAATAAAAATATATTATCCAGCTTTTCTCCTTGCTTCATCTTTTCCCCGGATAAGTTTTCCTTCAGCCAAAAAAAAAAAAAAAAAAAAAAAAAAAAAGAGAAAAAAAAACAAAAAAATCCCTCTTAGAAAATGATCGAAGACAAAATCATGATTTCTATTGAATATACGAATTTGTAGATTTGTTTTCTCTGTCTGAGTTATTTTTTCGAACATCTGTTAAAATTTTCAAGTTTTTTTTTTTTTAATACTGGAGAAATATAAAAACGAAAAAGTCAATGAATAATGGTTAAGCTTTCTTTGTCATAATAAGTTATATCGAAAGCACAAAGTACAACTGATAAGAGCATGACTAATCACTTCTATTGTATAGTGAAGTATTGTCAGTTTCCTGTTTACTCATTGACGAAATTTCATATTTCACGTCGTTTGCTCATAATATTTCCATTTCCGATTGTAATTATCATTTTTCTGATAAGATTGATAGAGAGAAAAGACTCAACTTCACTAAATCAGTTAACTTACTGTAGTCTTTTATCAATATATTCTTGTACTTTCCTAACAGCAGCAGTCTAGTTTTCGAATTCCAAGCATGCTAAAAATTATGATGCGTTAAAATTTATTGACAGTATTATGTCCAAAAAAGACTTGTAAATGTAGATTTGATTTGAAATACGTAATTTAATAAATTAAAATATTTTCTTGATATTGGATGAATGTTTTAAATCACACAAGAATTAAATTCGTTTATAGAATGTGATATTTTTTACAGCCAGACATTTATCATTTCAAATAATAATATTATATGAAGTGTTTTGTAGGAGAAGGCCATTAATAACACCTGATTAAATTGAGTTAACAAAATTTCTCCTTTAATTCTTCTTTAAACGATATCTTTTCTTCTCATGGTCTTCAAAAATATTTCGCTGAATTTTTGAGAAGTTTATCTCAGGCCTCTCAAATATTTAGATAAACAAAGTTATCTCGTTTTTTGCTCTGCTACTTGTTGAAGGTATTTAATTTAACGGAAAGTCCCAAAGAAAGTTTTTTTTTCCATATTTTCGTTTCCATTTTTCTTTTTCCAATTTTTCTATATTTTCGTTTCCAACAAAAAGAATTATCGACATCATTATTAAGAACGGAGAAGAATATTAATCTTTATCTCATCTGTTTGTGCTAGTTGGATAGATATATTTTGAATGAATTTAAACTGCACATTATGTATATTTTACTGTAATTGCACTTATTTAAAATTTTGGTAGAAGTTTGAATTTAAATGAAAATTTACTTTAAAAATGGAAGAAAATAATTTCTTCCATCTTTTCGATCGATCATTTCCACTGCTGTCCAGAGAGATAAGAAAGAAATTGCTAGCATCTCCTCTGAGGTTATCCTACAGTAGATATTTGGTTATAAGTTAAGAAATCATCAGGGGCTTTTGAGTATAAAACAAATCTTTCTGTAGTGTTATCTTTCACCTGTAAGAATCAAGTATTGATTTACCTCCGGATGTCGATGCTAATTTATCGAACATAGGTAAAGCGAGATTGATGATTCTTTTGAATTTTAGATTTAGAAATTAACATTATTGTTTTTTCTACCATTGACATCATTATCGTAATTAAATTTATTAATTCTGAATGTATTCTGAAATTACTGTAGGTTGCTGCTATGCTTCACTGCTGCTTATGCTTCACTATTGCTGTAATAAAATTTTGTCATTTCTATATATTTCAAATATAAGCTACTGATAAGAAATATTTGCTTATCTCTGATTTAAACCATCATGCTTTGTGACATATTCGGTTCTTGCATATTTGACGAATTATTGATAAAAGTATATATGGCATTAATTTCATTTCAAATTCAATTGCTGCTATTATTAACGCTGTTGGTGATGATAGTTGTTATGATGGCACAACATGGAGGGCAAAAGTCGGATGGAAATTTCAACTCTGCTCATACAAAAGTTTTTCGATTTTATTGAAAAATAACTTTGATTTTGTTGCTTATTCTTCCACTTATTAAATTTCTATTAACACTTATATTCTCATCATCATCTGGTTTTTTTTTTTTTCGAAAACATATTTTCTCCAAAAGTTTTTTTTCTTGTCTTCACATTTTACACAGTATATCGAACAGTTGTTGTTTAGATTAAAATAAGAATACGGTAGTGTCATAAGTTTAGAAACGATTCAATTATTGATAGTATTTATTATTCCAGAAAATTGTCTGCCTTGGATAATATTCACTTTTTAATTTTTCCGACAGAATGATGGAATGATGTTAGAAAATGAACAATGTTTTTGATTTGTTTTGTCTGACAGAAGTTTCTGATTTCATATCATTTTTTTTTTTTCATTTGATCACAAAATGAATCCTTGATCAACCATTTAATGTAAGAAAAGAATGTCTTCCAGGCTTCATCATCCATCCTTCCTTTCCTCGTAGAATGTCAATGAAGAGAAGAAGCAATCTTTTCTCATTTTTCAAAAAAAGCTTGAGAACTGTGGTTTTGCTGCCTCTGTGCATGATTGTTGTACCTATAAAATTTTCCCGGCCCCCTTCCCATCCATTCCGGCCGTATTATGTTAATAGTTGAAAATAATAGATTACATACGGCGATTAAATGTTTGATTGTAAAATAGCATCTCCGAATGTTAATGCCTTTTTGTTTTGGTTCAAATATGAAACTTAACAGGAAATAACATTATTTGAACATCTGAAAGAAAAAATTTCTGCTATTCATGAATAAAATCGAAACAAGAAAGTATAGAAATTGAATTTATAATTTTAAGAAATTTCTAAGATAGGAATGCATAAGATTCACTCAAAATGACTACTATCTTCTTCTTTGATGTTATTTCAAATATTATACTCTAAGCAAATAAGCTCGACTGCTCAATATACTTGCTGCATGAATAGCAGATTGTTGTTGAGCCATTATATCTATAAGATTTATACATTTTTTATGCAAAGTTCAATTAAGATCTTTGAAGTCATCAAAATTTTGCGTCACTCATTGCAAGATGTTTTTTGACAGTAACTGACATATTATTTTGGTTATAGAATATTTTGTTACGTTTAATTCATCCACTGATTAGGCTAATGATGCTTTTGATAAGCTTGTTTTTATCCATCAATAGTTTCTTTCTTTCAGATTTGCTTGATGTTTCCTGGAATATATCTTGAAATACTTTTGATTTTTCCCTTCACTATGATCAATATTCAGATATCACTGTGAAAATTCAACTATATAATAAAAAAGTCCGTTGCAAGAGAATTAAGAAAATGTCAATTAGAAAATATTGCAAAACCACTGACATTAAATCTGGTGATAAAAATCAAATTCCTCTAATTACAATTTTTCAAATGAGTATGTGATTTTCTTTTTTCCGCTCTTTAATGTTTCGACCTTTCATTAATTCTGCAAAAAATTCTTTAATTCTTAATTAAACACATTGTTTGTAAACGTGGGAGAAATGGAATTGATGAAAGTGGAAAAAAAAGAATGGAAGGATATAATGTGATTATAATTTTTCTGCTACATAAACCATTGACCGTAACAAACTTTTCAAATTATTTTCTGCTGCTTTAAATTCACGATCAGAGTTTAAAATTTTAATTTTTGAAGAGTTGCTAATTAAAGAAAAATACATAAATTCTTGTTTTAATCTGATTCATTGGACATGAGATCCTCTCGTGCCTTTTTCCATTTTCATCATCATTTCCGTCTCCTACGTTATAGACAATATATTTAATTACGCCCGAGGAATTAATCATTTAATTATGCCAGATATCATTTTGATTCTCGCAGTTGTATGGCTGTAATCACAAGCGAATTTTTTGAGAGAGTTGATCGCCAGAATTATCTGACTGATCAGTAAATGTCAGTATCCTTTTGTTTTACCTGAAACTTTCAAAAATATGTTTTGTTCCGCTTTTATAGTGATTTATTTAAGTTCACCTGATGAATTATCTCAGTTAAATTTTGTTAGTTTCCTCGAATTGAAAGAAACATCTCTTTTCAGAATAAGAAGAAAGAATATATTAAAACTTTATTGGAGCGTCTTCGAGTGCTCTTTTAGAGATCATAATATTGAAAAACACAATTGTTATTTAGCCTTTCAAGTTTCAAAACTCTCAAAGCTTTTGCAGCCTTCAATTATAGCGTTGGTTGGTAAAAAAAAAGTGGAAGAATTTTTTTCCGTCAAAAAACAATTCTGTATGCGTTGAATAATTTGAGATTTGTAAAATTGGCGGTTATTTTTAAAGAATGTTATTTCTATGTTATTATTAATGATATTATCGGAGCTGACAACAGAATCACAAAGCAAAAAGAATTCTGATTTATAACCTTTTTTTTTTTTTCAATTGAAAAGTTTCCAAAAGCTTACTTACATAGCGGCAACTTCTAGCGACTTTTTGATGTAACCGATAAGCTAACTGCTCTTTAGAAAAAATCATCAAAAAAACTGAAAGCTATTTCGCTCCTTTGCTCGAATATTCTCTAGACCACATGGAGACACTAAGAACATATCAGCTAACTTTCCTATCAGCAATATATTAAGAATGTATCGACTCTTTTGGCAACAGTGTTGTATTTATAATATCAGCGGTTCTTTAAGAACTTTATCCTTGCAGATGTTCATCTTATATCAAGCAGTGAAATAGTGGGAAATCATCATAAATTAGGTGTCAAGATCGCAGGTTCATGGTACTTTTAACGATCCATCACGATATTTGCAGCAATTGCTTTGAACACCGTATCTTGAAGCGCTAATATCGCTTGATATTCTTCATGAACTGTCATCACAGAAGGATTTCTCTTTTAGGCATTATAAGTTTCAATCGAAGATAGGTATATAAATTGATACTATTCGGTTCAGTGAGCACCACCACCACCACCACCATCACCACCACCATCACCACCACCATCACCACCATCATCACCATCACCACCATCATCATCATCATCATCATCACCAGTCTGAACCATTCATTCAATTTATTTATTTCGCTTCATATTGCCCAAAACCACTTTGCATTGATTGAATAAATAATACATACAGAGAGGCAGCAGCATACTAGCACCACCACATGGGGACCATATCATCCCAATTATATAATATAAAGTCAGTCATATTTTTCGATGAATTGACTTTCTCAATTCGACAACATTCATCTTAATGACAGCACCGCTTGAGCTCGAAAGCGCGAAATTCCAATATTTTCTTCTCAAACACCAATACCATGACACATCGTTACGGACCAATCATCGTTTAGCTTGCTTCATCTGTCGAAGTTCACAAATCAAAATAGTCTTCTAGAAGTAAGCAGATTAAATGTTCCACATCGAGAGATATTTGACATGTAGCCAAGCTCATTCTTGCCCTGAAAAGTTTTCATCATTTCTATCATCAGTTAGCAAAAAAAGGAATTCGAGGAGACAATATGAATGTTAATCTTAAGCCAATCTTTCAGTTTACGATACTTGATTCTACAATAACTTCTTCTCAACTTTCCTCTTTTTGATGAAGGCAGATTGACTGCAGGAAAGTTAAGCAGCAATCTCTTTTTCTTTTATACTTTTTTCCCCCAGAATTTTAGAAGAAATAATTGTCCTGATAAGACAAAATGGTTCGAAATTATTCCAAAATGCTTTTGAAACTATAAGAAGCATATTCCCATTCTCTTTTTCTGTTTATCTTCTCTCAGTCTTTTAATAAATAAAACAGAAATAGAAGGAAGAAGGATTCTGTTTAAATATTGATTTTTGGATAGTACTGTCACTATGGCCATTTAAGGGCAATTTTACTAGGTATGCATATTTCACATAACTAATGTAGGAGGGGTTCGAGCTGATTAGAATAAGATGTCTGGAGAAGAAAGCTGATATTACTCACAATGAATGCTTTTGTTCCGCAAAATATCGATACCTGGATAATTTGTGCTCCGGTAATTGAGGTGCTGGTTCGCTGTTTCCTTTGATTTCAATTTAGAAAATGCCTCTTTGCTTGTCTCAACCGACATATATTCTGATTTTACTGTTTCCCTTCATTTCCCACATTTACCTGCACTATTTTCTAATTTCTCTCCTACTTTTTTTTTTTCTTGAATTTCTCTTTTCTGCATTTTTTTTTTTCGATTTTCTGATGATTGTGTTTTTTCATTCAAAAAAAAAAATTTTCTAGATATATTAAGCAAAATTATTCTTCATTTTTTTTTTTTATTCAATTTGAGCTTCGCTCAAATTCTCTAATTATCAACGTCCTGGCTCGAGCATAGAATAAAATGCTTCAGTATTTCTGAAAATGCAGTCATTATAGCATATTCCGTGTCACCTTCTGAGTAGTAGATAAATGTAATCATGCTGCAATTTTTTTTTTGCAAGGAGTTGAATGCAAGCTTTTTTGATTTGAGGGCCAAATTGCTGTATGAAATGGGTAGATGTCTAATTTTATTTGTAACTAAATGTTTTTTTAGAAACGGTAATACATTTGATTAGTGTTACAAAATTTTCCAAGGCTAATTCATACCTGATTACACTTCTCGCAGAATTCAAAATTTTGAAAAGTCAAGCAGTATTTACATTTAACATGGAGTAATTTCAATATATACTGATGAGAATCGATCTTGCTACATTGAACCAAATAGATCTAACTTACTTAGTATTGAACCAGATAGATCTGGTCTGAACCACTTCTTTTTTTTTTTCCAAAATATTAAGAATAGATTGAACTAATATACATGCTATTTCAGAAACGAAAACAGAATTTAGTGAGCATAAAAGAGTGGTACATTCATCGAAGACCGATGGTGAACCAGCGATGGCTGAATTGTGTCCTCTTTGTCCATGCAAATGTACCGAATTACGTACACACCTTGCTCAGGTATCATTCTCTTTTGAGTAATTTCTTCCTAATTTGCTGGAAGTGATGATCCATTGAATCAATTTTACTTTTGCTCTCCTTCAATCAAAATTCTTATTCAATCATTATGATGATATCAGTATTTACAAACTCTTAACGAATGTTTGAAAATGATGATAAAATATGTATAGCCGTATCATATTTTCATTTTTCTAAAGCATTATTTTTCATATTTTCAAAAATGCTGGCCATGACAGTAACGTCAGTAATAAGAATTGCTCGTTTGAAAAGAGTCAAAAAAAAAAAGGAAATTACAAATACACTTAAATTATTAACAGTTATTTAACAAAAAATTTTTTTATTCTTTTAAAGCATTTATTGACTTCACTTTTCCTTTACATTGTTTGCTGATGGTACTACAAGCCGTGTATGCTTCTTATCTATTTATTCTAAAATTTTTTTAGAATTCAGAAGAATAAAAAAATTAATTGAAATATCTTTGTCTTTAATAAAATAAGAAAAGATAGCAGACATTCCTCAGTGATATTTTGCTTATGTTAAATTAAAGGAATGATGTTTCGTTTGAACAACTTCTCCTTGCTAAAAATTTCATAAATTGCGTTTTTAAAGCAAACCATTTGACATCATATGTTAATTTCATAGCTATAGCATCATTGCATTAAACTACGATAATTAAACACACTTAGATGGTAATAGTGGAATTTAAAAGCGAAATTGGAATTAAAAAAAGGAATGAAATTCGGTTACTTTTCCTTGAATATAATCTAGTGAAATAGTAAGAGAAGTGCAATTAAGTTTCCATAGAAGCAGCAACTATTGCATCAATTTCGTTCCTTTTTCCATTAGCTAATGAATAAGCCACGTGAGCGAAATTTCAATTTGTGGAGGTAATTTATTTGTATACTAAGAGAGCAAACTGGAAAACCTGATTTTGAACACTAATAAAATCATCCTTCCATGCACCACGAATCTTCGTCCATTTAATTCCTACCCGTGCAGCAAAATGCTGCAACGCTTCAACTCTACCATCTGCTTCTACATTCTGCATGTGGCTGTGGCGATCGTCAAAATATATAATCTTTGTTAATTGCAGAATTACTGCAATTAACTTTTTCACTTACTTACTTATAACTGCGGGATCTGTAAGAACAAATAATTGTTGCTCCCCACTTCAAATTTTCAATTCTACTTATTTTACAAATTAAATACACTTTAATTGCAGAAGCATAAGATAGCAGAAGAGGCAATTGATCGACTACTTTTGAGTACTGCATCATCGAGTCTGCTCAACGATTCAGCATCTGATAAGAGGTAATTTTCTGAACCTTTTTCTCTTTAAAATCAGTTCGGATGAATTTAGCGTGTATTTTTATTTGTGATAAATCAAAGTGATAATTATTACTAGAAAATAAAAAGAATATTTATTTATCAAGCCGCATTTTGATTATAATTTGAGTACAATTACCTGTTTAGTTGAAAGAAATTGGAGAAATACCAATCAGTTCATATCTGTCAAAAATAATAACAGTAGTTGATTAAATTAAAGAATGATTTTGATGGCATATATTGAAAATGCATGGGCTTTGTGGATAATTAGCAGATTGATACATTTTCAGAGAGAAATACAAGATTTATAAAAAGTAAGTACTGGAAAAAGTTATCGTATTTTTGTTGACCCTCCATCAATCCCAATGTATTTTTTATCATCGAACACTATGTCACTCGAGATTTCATATCATATTTACAATGCTATGAATTATTCATATCAGGCATAATCATATCTTTCGTATATCACCTAATTCTAGATCAGTTCCATCTTTATCACTACGATACCACATGTCAACATCATTTAAAAGAAATAATCTTTATTTTGAAAATGACATTTTTTGTACTATTCGAAATTGGTTATATTTGTATTTCTATATAGGAATACCAAAATATTTGGTTATATTGAAAATAAACAAAATATCAAAAAATTTGTTATATTTGTCGTTTTTAGAGAATTGATAGTTAGTGGAATTCAAATTCATTAGAAGTAGGAATCAAATGGATTACGAAAGCATTTCATCAGTAGCTGAATGTGGCTTTAATAAGCTATTTGAATGTAAATGAGTTAGAAGATTCAGTGCCGAAATTAGAAATTAAAAAAATCAAAAAGGTATCGCCGTAATTATACAACGTATATCATGTTATGATGTACATTCAGTGCAGTTTTGCATATCGCAAGAAAGCGATCTTTTCATAAAATTCACGTATTTCATTTATGATGAATTTTTCTGTAAAGGGGAAAAAGCGGTAGCGATGTTTTAGTGATTCGAAATCTGATTGTTTTTTACAGCCATTTTTTCATTCGAGATGGGGACTATGCCTATACCTACTCTTTTTCCTTTCCCTCATCGCATCTTCTTTGGTTTGCATTAATTTCCATAATTTCTAACAATTGTTTCTGTTGTAACGAGCAATTCGCTCCATTAAGATAGCACCTCTTCTCTTTTTCCACTTTTTTTTTTTTAAGTTTCCACCAAATTTCTAATTTCATTTTTAATCTTCCTTAGTTTAGCTGTTAAACTCAAAATCTCTGTTTTATTAGATTTAATAAAATCAGTGAGTGCAATTTTTAATTAAATATTGCAGTGGAATATAGGAAACGTTTAAATTGTTAAAATCTCGTTTGTACATGATTTTGCAAGAAGTCTGCTTTTCAGCATATATTGTCTCTTATCTTTGTTCTACGGTAGTATCCGCTTTAGCAAGCAGACATGCAATACAGCATGCTTTTGGCATCAGCATGCATACTGCAGCTAAAAACATCATTTTTTATAATTATTTTTTATAAAAATATCTTTTCAAAGATACAGATGACATTATTTGATGATAAGAATAGGATAGTTTTGAAGTTGGAGGATGATTGTTCCACTTGTTGGTACTAATTTCTGTTTCATACTTGAAAAATTAGCTCTTCGCTCATTCTTCCTTTTCCATGAACTTGTCATGATCGCCATGGGAATAACTTCCTCTTCCATAATCCGAGTTTTTAGTCATGGATTCATGCTCTCCTCACTTTTGATGCAATACGGAATTCGCTAGCTTATAATCTGATTCAAAAATCTTGTTCATGTCTAATTTTTGAAACACGAATTTTTTTTGCTTATACAAAAATTATTTATATGATCGGGAAGTACTGTTCTTCCTATGTCCAGAATGATTTAACTTGGTGAATTTGATTTTAAAACCTTGAAACTTAATTTTTTAAAAGTACTTTCTCTTATATATCATCAAATGATGGCAAATGATTGCTCGAATTGCCTTGAATTGAAATTCTTTAAATTTGCATTAACTCAGCAAATCTAATAGTTCATAATGATCCAAAATTCACCATGCTGGCTGGCATCGATGCAACTATTGTTATAAAGGATGGGGGAAGAGAGGTTCAACATCACAGGAGATGCTCCTCCTGCCTCTCCTAGTTTTGGAGTTTAATTGGAATTGCTAATGAGAAAAGGAAAGCCGTTTATGTGGTTGCTGATGATGCTTCATACTTTTGATTTATTTATTGTATCATTTTGTAGTCAGAGTGTCTACTCCGACCGCTCTTTCTGTCATTAGTCTTCTGATCGGCCGTTTACAGTTGTTAATTTATTTCAACCTCTTGATGCTTCGTTTATGGGATGATGAGAAAATAAATAAAATTTTTTACGGATTTCATTGATGATTTGATAATTTTTGATATCTCATCTCTTCATTAATTTCAGTTAAATGAATTCATTATTAATCTTATTAACATTATCGTTACTACAATTAATTTTAATGTGTGCAAAACATGATTAATTTTTTCATTCTGCAGCTAGTGAAGTTCCTAACTATTTTCGTCTCAAATCAGAATCAATAGTTGACGAAATATCAGTATTGTTTTTGTCACTGTCGTCATCATCAAAATTATGATTGTTATTGTTATTATCAGCGTTGTCACATTGTTATTCATGATCTTCTATTATTAGTGAATAAGCAAATTTACAGTTCGAAAAAGAAAACGGATCGACAAATCTACCGTTATCATTGCTCACAGTGCTCGTTGGCATTTCGCACCGAACAACGTCTTGCCAGTCACACTTTGCACCATACATTCCGGGCCAGCACTCGTTGCACCAAATGTGATCAAAGCTTCCGCACTCATGAATTACTGAAAGGCCACAATACTCAGGAACATACCAATGGTCAGTTTTATTTCGTTTGAAATCGGCTTCTTTTATTTGCTTGAAATTTTCCCCAAATTATCACTTCGAAATGGAAATCTTTTCCTTGATATTGTTGAAATCTGTTCAGTAAATTAAATGTATGGAATTATAATCATGAATAACCGGAAGATTCCCAATACTCTAGTATGCTAGCATTTATTTTTCTATTATCATTGATCAAAAAGTATAGGCCGTAGTTTGGTCATTTGTTTCAAAAACTGCCGTTTTAGGTAAAACTTACAGTTCACCGACCACAAGCTCTTACCAGTCCCAATCAGTCGAAACAACGATTGATAATAAGATGGAAGCCAATCATGTTGATCCGTTAAGGTTACTTCATTAATTCAATTTCATAGATATATTACTTTCAAATTTTTGGACTACTTGTTTTCTAGAAGAGTTTGAAAAATCCCAAAAGTGCATCAGGTGATGAGTTAATGTTCAAGAATCATGTACTTGCACAGTATATGCTTGATGTACATTGTTTTTGTTTATTGACAGCGGATTAATGAACTAAGTAACCGGAATCTTGTTGAAACAAAAGAATTAATAGAGCCATAAACGCACTTACAGACCGTTCAAGTGTGAACTGTGCAAGGAGAATTTTGAGCAAAAGCATCAACTGCTGATACATTATAACTCAGTAACACATCTTCATAAGGCTAAGAAAATGCTTGAGGAACAGTCGAACAATTTTCAACCTAGTGCACAGGTAGAATTTCCGTTCTACCGGTCTTTTTTTTTATTTTAATTTTTGATTCCTTATTTTAATTCAGTTTTCCAGAGATGTTAAATTGATGCAATAAAGTTCTAATAATTTCAGCACTAATTTTCAGATTTTGGCAGCACTGCAAGCCTCAACAAGTTCTCAGTCGTTACAAGGAGGCTCAAAACCGTTCAAATGTAATCTATGCAAACTGGGTTATGGACAGGGTTCTACTTTAGATATACACATAAGGTATTCGAAGATTTAGACTGTAAATGCGTTTGTTGTTACCTGATGAAAGTACTTCGCTTCTCTATTTCATAATTATTACTTTCCAAAATTCTGCAGTTTCGAACTACATCGCATAAGGAAATTCTTGCTTATAACTAAAGTTTCTTTCATGGTAATTTGAAAATTTGAAATTGGCTTTTTTTTTTTAAGCTATATGTTATGATAGTTGTTCGGATTGAAAAATTTTGATATTTTATTCTCCTGATACAAAAATTGTATTTATTCAGATACAAGCATTATCTTTTTCATCAGCAATAATTAATTACAATTTAATAGTGTATGATTTCAATCATGTGATGCAGTTTAAACTTTTCAGGTCTGTTGCACATCAATCGCGCTTGACCAAAATAGCTGAACTCCTAGCTCAAGGTGAAATTGATGGCTGCAAATCGATCATAGAGCAGCCAGGTGGTCCAGCACAGACGATGTTGGCTGACTTAGCTATCAAACCTGATCCTACCACTGATCCATTGCAGGTACATGCTTCACTTTTTTTGGTAGAATTACCCGAAAGTTGGTTGTCAGTTAACTAGTATTATTAACTGAAAACTCTTACAAAATATGCATTTTGAAGTAAACGTTTTCTCGAAATACATAATATCTCAGTATGGCACTTACTGTTATTAATGATATACCCGTGGTAATTAGTTTTGTTTGGGTTGCATTTAATTTTATGCTTCAAGCATTTTTATTGCAGAAGTTTGCGAATCCTTATTTCACATCTCTTTAGATTTATTATATTTTGTGACATAATCATAACTGAGATTGTAACAAAAAAATACAGTACTGCAAAAAATTATTGCCGTTAACAGAGCATATTACAGTCTTCGAAAACCATATATTATAAAATTTCAAGAACTAATCGATGATGTCATGTCTCATCATTGCACTTTCGAAAGTTTTCGTGATACTTTTGCAGGAATTATAGTAATGGAATGTTTTGGGGAAAAACCCTGCTATTTATTGATTGTTCTCTTTTTTTTTTTTTTTTTTTTTTTTTTTTTTTTTTTTTTTTTTTTTTTTAGATTTGAATCTCAATTTTGATTCATATGGCGAAAAGTTTACAGAATTAATCATTGAATTTATTATTGTATCCTTGCTTTTTTCTGCACACTCTCTTTCTTTCTTTCTTCTCTCACAATTTTCAACTGTTTGATCAAGTGGGATGATTGAGGAAATAGGTGGTTGATGATGATGATGATGATATGCGGTCGCTTCCCATTGATTTTTCCCTCATTTTTTTTCTGATATTCTTGTACATATGATAAGCTTGGAGACTTTCAATCTGAAACATTAACTGTTTACTTTGTGCGCTGTTGAATTTTACTGCGAAATCATATGCTATATCATATGAAAATGAATGCCTGATTATGCAAGAAGTGCGCATCTATACGCGCTTGCTCCTGAGCCGTACTTGACAGTTTATCTGGAAATTCGCTCCTTCTTCGAAGTTTCATCATTTTTTAATGCTGCCACAGTCCTGTCATTTTAATTGCTGAAATGAAGTGCTTCCACTGCTGTCGACAATTTTGACTTGGTCTTTTTACTACTGAGGTAAAGTTTTTCTTGGTATTCTCGAATTACATATTTTATTCCATTTCCGCATTGCAGTCAATCAACTGGCGAATGTGTCGCATGTTTTGCGGACAGTGAACGACATCGTCTCGTAATGATGTTCCGTCGGCCATTTACATCTATTATTATATTTCATTCCATTCCATTCGACTGTGAGGAATTTGTGATAGCTTCATTTCTTCGTTTTCTCTCTCCTCTCCTATTGATAATGGCGTATTCATATTGTTTCAAACCCTCATTCTCCATCCTCCTCACTGTCCTTTATGTTACCTATCTTAAGTCTCTCTATAACGCACGTTGCTTTTTCTCCGCCTCTCTCTTCTTTACATTTTTAGTTTCATCCATTTCATGGACACTAACCATCAGACTAATTACCGTATAATCTGACGGATAAATGATAAATTGTGTGTGTATATTGGAAGAGGGCAGAGATAGTTGCAGTTAGTGATTTGATTAGTTTTGTCGTATCTCTGTTGGGTTGGCCTCAACGATGAATAGTCTGTTATTGTCTCGGTCTACTCCTTCAAAGATGTGAAAGAAATTTCATGAAGTCCAAAGAAAGTTAACAAATTTCAGCTCTTTATTAATGGAGGACAACACCACTCCAAAGTTATCTCATTTCTCTCTCATTTTATCTCTCTTCTGTTTTTACGGTTTTACATAAAAACAGCGTTCGTGAAACTTAATTTTGAAAAAGTCAAAGTCAACAGATTGCAAGCTTAGAATTGTTTCTTACTGTAGATATTTCAAAATGCAGAACAGTAACTGCAGTATGCAATATTAAACCTTTTCTTATATTTTTTGAATTTCGCAAGCATTAAATTGAAGAAATTCCCATATTACTATTCATTATTTGATAAAAATGAAGTGACATCAAAAGTTATTATTCCATAGATCACTTATATTGACCGTTAGGCAACATTGCTGTAACATGATATGTATTCCACTATAAAAGTCGGCTTTTAAACTTTCTTCTTTGCTTACTTTTTACTTCCTTTAATTCTTCCTTAAAATAAATCCCATATAATATGAAGTTTTTTGGAATTTACTTCAGTTTTGCATGATTCAATAATTGTTCTGAAGACACTGCAACCAAAAGCCTATTCAGCTGATGCTTGTCACAACAAATCCTGACATGAGGACCTTACCAGCTCTCCAATCCTCAGTTCAGAGATATATTAAAAGAACTTTTTAATGTGAGAAATGAAAATATTGAAGTTGAGAAATTGGTTCTTGATTCAGAAAATTCACAGAAATTTGCAGAATGGATTGGAACAACAGCAGCAGCAGTCAGCGTTAGCAATGATCAACATGTTGAATATGGCGCAGCTTCTATCGATAGCATCCGCTGGTCAGACCGCTCTACCGAATGATATCCCAGCAGTGACGGCTTCTCAGGCTCAGACAGCATTAGCAAGCATAGCTGCTGGATTTCCGCCTATCATCGCCCCATTTGGAACTTTGAGTTAGTTATTTCTACAGGTTAATTAAGTGACTATTACCTGTAATGAAATGCTTGCTAATTATTCGTTTAGATTGAGAAGCCTGATGTTATATGAAATACAAAGCTTTTTTTTTAAATTCCCAAAAACACATTTCAGCTTAATCTGTTTCTCCAGACTACAGTAATTAGATTCGATTTCTTTACCGATTTCTATATTTAAGTAAGCCAAAAAATTCCGAGATACTTCATATTTCCTCTTTTTTTTTGGATTTCTTTTTTCAATTCTCTTATCAAATGTTATGAAAATCTGACAATGAATGAGCATATAGCAGTAGTTTTCCCTTGTGTATTCATCCATTTAAAATTTTTTCGTTTCGAGATTTGGCAGAATTTGGGATGCAGAAAAACATGTTGTTTCTTTATGATTCTTCCACTCATCTGAATTTCCTGAAAATTACCGAATTGCCATCAAAGAAAAGAATGACAGATTACTCTGGATCTGTTTCTTCACATATCTTCATGATTTATCCGCATTTAACGACATATTTTTTTTAGCTTAGACCAAGCTCGGATTGCTCAGTTGCAATATTGCAATCTTTACCTCTCATTTATATATAACTAAAACTTCACCAAAACATCTTGCAGGGCAATTACCAATTTCAACCGATGGTGTTGCAACGACATCAAAAGCAATCAGTGAACAGTCCACCACGTCTGTCGATGATGAACGGAATTCCCGTACCGGCGTTGCTTTTCAGAAGATGCTTGAAACCTATGGTTAGCTGAGTTGCTGTTTTTAGTTAAAGTTGTTTTTCGTAAAATGTACTGAATTGCTGTTGAAATTTTCATACTTTTTTCTCCTTTCCCCACATAAGTAATTTTCACCTTAGTTTCCAGAAGTTGAATAATTCAGTTATATTTATAGTAAAGAAATTTTAGGAGCATTACTGACTTCAAGCACAGACTTTCCAGGTTTCGATGTAGTAATGCAGTATAATGAAGGTTTAGAGCAACCACGCTACCAGTTGGATACACTGCCGGATGAAGCGATTTCGGATTTAAGTCGTATCGAATGCACAAAGTGCAATAAAATCTTTAGCAGTATCTGGGTACTCAAAGCTCATTTAGAACAGGTAGGAAAAAGTTTTGTTGATTAATAATCAGTCATCTTTCGGCATAAGATCTTTGTATTTCTGAATTCGTTTGCTTTCGTAACTGCTTTCTTCTCAACAATTATTCATACTTAATTATTTCTTTTCATTACTCCTCATAATCTATTAATCAGTTTTTGCGGATGTCTAAAAAGATATAATTAAAACAAATTAACTTTTGAGATTGAATTACGAAACAGATTATTGCCTTTAGCTTATTTCAGGCTCACGAAAAAATTGTGCCGACGATAGAAATTGAGAAATTTGCTAAGCGATTGCATGAGGCACTGGATGAAAATGAAGAAAAGGAGAATGACGAGAGCGATTTGAGTCTTGAACAGCAAAATATCTCAATACCTGTCACAACATCAGTCGGAGTTTCTGGGAGTAAAAAAAGAACGTTGGGAAGGGATGAACTACCGCTGAGTAGTAGTCATGGCGCTGAACTGAATGTTGATCACGGATGTCTGTTCACCCAAGCAGCAGCTACTTCAGCTACAAATGAGGATGACAAGTATAAATTTGAGGTATCTATGCTTAGTTGTCATTTGAAGGAATCTAAATATCGTTCCAGCAAATAATTTTCGAATCTGCGGAAGCTTGGATGTGATTTAAGAATTATAAAAATATCATAAAGCACAAAGACTTTGAAACTTTCGATTTTGTGCAATTTCATAAAGGGAATTCTTCCATGCGAAGAAAGAGTTTTTTTACCTTTTCAAGTAAGTGAAAATCCTCGGCATCATCTAAAAACCTCTTCATTATTTGGGATAATAAGCCTTCAGTAAAATGTAGATTGGAAAACTTTGTTGGAATGAAGAACAATACAAGAATATGCGTGGAGTATGGCTATTAATGGATTAGAATGGCTCCTAATGAATTAGAATAAGATGTTACAAAAAAATAGAGGATTGATGTGAAATTTCAATTTTATTCAAATTAATGAAATTCAGACAAAGAAATTGAAAGAAGATACACGATCCAGTTCAGCTGATGCTACACCTCGGCCGTCAACATCTAAGGATTCATCCGATTTGAATAATCAATTGGCGATGATGAGCATGCTTGGATTCCCGTTTATGCCAAATCCTTTCATGCCATTGATGCCATCTGATTTCTTCACAAATCCACTTTTTTCTGTGACACAGAATGCTGGCACAACTGCGCAACATGGTGTGTTCAAAGCTTCAGGAAATGTAGAGTGCAGAATTAGGGTTACAAAATGAAATTGCTTAAATAATTATTGCTGCTTTAGCTTATGTTGTGTTCGTTTATCTTTAATTTTTTCACTTGCTCACTTTTTTTTATTTCATTTCATTTTTTCACTTTTTTTAATATATTTTCTTTAGTAATCCCGAGTGCATCACCAGCTAAAAGAGCTCGAACGCGAATCACCGATGATCAATTGAAAATTTTACGACAATACTTTGATATCAATAATTCACCCAGTGAACAACAGATCAAGGAAATGTCTGTAAAGGCGCAGCTTCCTGAAAAAGTTATAAAACATTGGTTTCGCAACACACTGTTTAAGGTTACAATTTATATTAAAAGAATCAGCTCGTGCATTTATTTATTTTATTTAATTTTCAATGAACAAATGATTCCTCATCCATTTGTCAAAGACTTCGTATACTCAGTGTCCAAGGAATGATAAAATAAATTTGTTTATTATTATTATTATTATTATTATTATTATTATTATTATTATTATTAT